>JBBPPX010000016.1:0-202250 GCA_038092235.1 Leccinum boreale | reverse complement strand
CGAGTCTGCGTCCGTACGCTGGTATATGGACGGGTTCGGGAAGCTAACTTGGATCCCATGCACGCCGACCGTCCAGTCGAGATACGACGACGCGTCCTCGAAATCGGTCAACAGCGAGACGCTGACATCGGCAACCGTCGGGTGATAACGAAACGAAAAAAAGGGACCAGGGCGATGGCAAGCAGGCAGGGGAAAGAAGGCGGGGATTACGGGTCAGTCAGAAACGCGCGTCCCCCGGGGCCAACGAACGATGGGCCCTGCAAAGGGACGGGGACGCACCCGCACTCGAGCGAGGGGAGTTCCTTGTCTTCGATCTTTCTGAACCGCGAGTCCTTGAGGGCGCTGATGAGCGCGTACTCGGCGATGCCGTCGCGTAAGGCCATGGGCTCAAAGTTGCCGATGCAGCCCCTCAGTCGGGGTGCACGTCCCGGACGGGAAGACCTGGTGTTCCAGGTGACGAAAAGGGGGCTATTAAGCTGGCGATCAGTGTCACGGGGTCGTGCGGGGACGAAGACGCACTACTTGTCATCCTTGAAAGCGGGTGGCACAGGTGTGCTGCCGGTCAGTTCACAGTAGAGGGTATCAAAGGCATGGAAGCAGTGGTACTGGGTGCAGGCACTGTCGTCCTCGACTGATTTCAGACTCCCCGCAGGGTCGACGGGGAGGAGGGACATGATGGCTGTCAAGGTACAAGAGACCTGAGCCGAACTCAGCTTATCACTAACGACAACACCTTCCTATCTGGGCATCCTCTCAACACGAGCGGGCCGGCAGAGATGGAAGTGCGATTGCCGGTCCTTAGGCGCGACATGACTATGAACACATGGTTAATCTGTATCTAACGTAAAATATATGGTATAAAGAGATAACTCAGAAGTGAATAAGGGTAGAAAGACGAAGAGAAAGGAAAGATGTGGCTTGGTGGGGGTGACAAGCTGTCAGAGTGAGCCTATAGGAACCATAAGGGCAGTGCATAAGATCTCATAGCAAGATGTGGGGGGTTGAGAGGGGACAGGAAGTGCAGTAGATAGCGGGACCATGCCGAAACAAACAGAAGATCGCGATGAACTCCCAGGAGGGAGCCAGGGGACTCTCTCACGAAGAGCAGCAACTCCAACCGGACGAAGAGCGCGCCTTCTCGAGTGCCTCTTCTTCTTCTGCCTGGGCTGCCCATGTGGGCGTCGTGCTCGCCGACGCCAGAAACACGCTATCGCGCTTTCGGAGTTCATTCTCCCGTTCGATGACATCCTTTCTCGAAATTATCGCTCCAATAAGTGAATCAAACAGAGATTGGATGCCTGTCATGAAAACTTGAGAATCGACATCAAAGTGGAGCAAGTCTCTGTGCTCACCGAAATCGTCCTTGGCAGAAACTTCGAAGAGTTCCATACCATGGTGCAGACCCCATTGTTGACTGTCCTCCACCTCCTCTTCGTCCAAACTGTTGCTGCTCGTCTCTCCATTTTCATTCCAGCCTCCTACATAGTGTCCAAAATGGGAACTGAATCTTGATTGTGTGGAACGAGAAGATTCCGCAATCTTTGATATGCTTAAATTTACACCACTGTTCGGTTTCGAGCGTGGGAGACCGTTGGAAGTATTGCAGCGTTTGAGCCCGTCGCTACTGATAGCTGAATCGACGTAAGAAGAGCTGGTGGGAGGGGAAGACTTGAGAGGCACGGAAAGCAGAGGAGCGGAGCGGATGCTGGTGAACGAGGTAAACCTTGGACGAATATATGACAATGTGGACGGTGGGGGCGGCGGCGGAGGTGGTGGTGATGGAGGCCGGGGCGGGGGAAACCAGTTATGTAGAGACAAACGTGCAAGATCCTGGGTGACCTGACGTTGGTGATGCAAGTCGGCCTTGGAGCCAACGATGTAGATGATAAGTTCCGGCGGGCAATTTTTCTTCAACTCTGTACGAGGGTTAGGGATAAGGTCGAGGGAGGGAAAAAGAAGCACTCGCCTGCAAGCCAACCTCGTATATCGTCAAACGTAGCAGCATTCGTGATATCGTACAAAAGGAGGGCGGCATTGGCGCCTCGATAATACATGGGAGCCTGGTGGTGGTGGTGAGCGAGTGGGGGTGCATCGGGGGAGGGGGATTCGCACCATGCTACGGAATCTCTCCTGTCCAGCCGTGTCCCAGAGCTGAAGGCGAACTTTGAGACCGTCGATATAGACCTTCTTGGTTACGAAGAAGGCACCGGTGGTAGACGTCATGTTCCTGGGATCGAACTTGTTCTGGGTGTAGCGATGAAGCAGACTGGTCTTCCCGACGCCTGCGTGGGGAAATCAAGTGAGATTGGGGAGGGTAATGTGAATTGAAAGAAGACGAACCTGTATTGCCCATGACGACTATTTTGGCATCTACGCCGTGCTCATACCTGGACGGTGAGCATGCCATATAGTCGGTCATTGGGAACGACGGTTAGGGATGCCACGGAGGGCGCGGCTGGGAAGGAGAGGGAGGAGGAGGAGGAGGAGGAGGAGGAGGAAAGAAGGGACGCGGAAAGTGGACGAGCGGACGAGCAAGTCGGCAACAGACGCGACCCGGGCTCACGTGCGCGGCTGAGTTGGTTCCTACCGTTCTTGTGGCACACAGTGATAACGAGAGAGGACTACATAAACGGCCTCATCATCCATTTCGACGACAACAATATAGTCAACAATGCTCGGTTCCTACTCTACTCTTGGTTCGCGGAAGGAAACTCGAACACCACGTCCTTGCCAGTCAAGCGACGGTACACCGACGAAAACGAGTCCAACTTGTACTCCAGCGATGTCGCGTCTTTCGAATCGAGAATCCTGTGCAAGCGCTCAGCACAGCCAGTACAACACAGCACACGCCACATACACTTTCAATTGTTTCGAGCCATCGACGGACACGCGCATCCTCTTGCCCACGATCTCGGTGGGGAAGACAAGGTCCTCGAGAATCTTCTCGTGGACCGACGTCAGCGTGCGCGAACGTGGTCGCTTTTGCTTCGTGCGCGAGTTACGCGTGGGTTTGCTCAACATCCGACGCTGAGCGACGAAAACGACATGTCTGTCGGAGAATTTCTTTTCCAGCTCACGGGTGAGCCTGCATCCAAGTTCAGGTCGTCGATCAGTCCCGTGCAGAAAGGCACACACCGTTGCTGTACTTTTCGGAATGCCTTCAATTGAGGGACGGGGACGAAGACGACGATGGCCTTCTTGCCACCCCGGACATCAACTTCCCGGGCAGCAGAGATCTGTAGGGCACGGAGCTCGGCCTTGAGCTCGGGAACGTTGTTTTCAAGGTCAATCAAGGCTTGAGCGACGCTTGTTTCGGTCTCATCCGGAGTCGTTTGGGGGGCATTTGCAGTGCGAAGGATCTTGTGGTTGACGGACATGATGGGGCCTAGAGATGAGTTGCAGTCAGCATCCTATCGTACCAGTGCACATCCACCGAATCCGGGCCATTCTTCGCGCCAAAACATCCCTCAACAGGTCCATCCAACGACGTTTTGTGGCCTTGACAGAGACTGGGAGGGACTCACCGAGCTTGACGCCTTTGTCGATGTCTTTTGGGTGGAGTGTTGGTGTGATAGCCCGTCTCTCGTACAACCAAACACGACCAATGTACACCGTTTAGGAAATACAACCCCTAATTAACACGACTACGCTTGAACTCGTCCGCCCATTTCTGTTCCTCGCCACCCTTTGGCAACACCGCAAAGGTCAGATACCCGTCCTTTATCTCCAGTCCGTCAGCAGGGTCGCCCTCCTTCTCCTCTGCAGCCCTGCACACATCACGCAGCGTCATCTTTTTTCCAACCTTGAGCAGCCGTTTACGATGTGTCATCGCATACACTACAAGTTTGCTGTCCGTGTACTCCTGCTTCTCGTCCCATGTCGGCGCAGGTGCTTCTGGCGGAAACATTTGAGAAATGTGAGCATGGAACGTAGTGTCTTCCACAAAGTGGGCAATGACATCCGACGTCGCATACTGAGGATACAAGAAGAAAACCGGAAATATGAGCGTCGAACGCGTTGGATCCTCAGGGTCAAAGTGTGGATGATAAGGGTTATCCAGTGACCCATGTGGGTCGTTGATTTGGTAGAAATGTCGTTCCTAGCGATCGTAGAGTTCGGAATTCGACGTCGTTGAGGGCAACATGTTGCGTACCTTGAGGGCTATCCGGAGAATCTGCTTTTCTTCCTTTTCTCTGCGCAAGCGTTCCTCGGTTTCCTGAAGCCGGCGGTCTTTTGCGTTCTTCGTGCTTTCCGTGCGTGACCGAAGGGAATGCACTGCTTGGTTGCGGGGATCGAGCACCAGACACCGATCACAACAGTCCAGGGCCTCTTCGAGTCGATCCAAGGCCAGCAGCGCTGTCGCCGACCGATACAACGCTTTCGATGACTTGGCATTAATACTCAGTGCCTTTGAACAGTCCCTGAGCACCATGCCATAGTTCTCTGCCTTGAGGGTGAGCGCAGAGCTCTCATTATGGGACGGAAATACTCTGCCTACTCAGCTCCAGATTGCAAGCAGCGCGGTTGCAATAGAGGACTTCCTGGAGCATAGAGTCTGTCGGTTTCGCGTCAAGCCCCTGGGTATAAAAACCAAGGGCTTCTCGGTAGCGTTTCCCTTTGAAGTACTCGCTCCCCTGCTCTTTGAAGTTCTGAGCGATCTCTTTGGAGCCGTCAGCGACGCGGCACAAAAATAGGGCGTCGACGCACCGTCCGGTGTACCGTCGTGCGCAAGGCTCTGCAAGGCTTGCAACGCGATGTCGTCCGGGTCCTCGCTGGGCAAAGACTTCATGAACAATGGGAGAAACTGTAGAGACGCCAGCGTCTCCTCGAAGTCCACTTGCGCGGGCTGTGGACCGATCTGTGCAGCCATGTCTAGTTTCCGGTCGAGTGAAGAGGAAGTGGACAAACACAAGCCAAGTAGATAAGATAAGATGCCGTCTCAATCGACAAACCTAACCTAATTAATTCCGAACCACCACGATGCCTGCAAGCGATTTGGATCCAATTTAAACCACATTCCCAACACAACACACTGGGGATGGCTTCCCTAGCAGTGCGAGGACTAAAAGCTGCTCTAAACTCCACGGGCAAGTTCAAGTTCAAGGTGAGTTCACTACCAAACGGTCTCGACTTAGTGCCCTGGTTAACACGCATGTCGGCTCAGAGACCCGATGCAGCAGTCGACTTTCTCGTCATCGGGGGAGGTGGGGCCATAAACTATCCGCACTTTGTGGATCTCGCGTGACTTGTGGATCTACCGTTTAGGCGTGGTCGGTCTGGCAATTGCCCAACGGCTTTCTCAGCAATTTCCGGCCAAGAGCACGTTCCTCGTAGAAAGACATACACGAGCGGGAGAGGAGATCAGGTAATTTTGCCCATATGAAATAGTGCCTGTGCTTTCTGACGCCGATAGTTCTCGAAATTCTGAGGTGATCCATGCAGGTATGGGCTCTGCTGCGACGGCCGCCTCGTGCGAAAGGGGCTTATGATTACTCCTCGTTGTAGGCCTGTACTACCCACCAGGGTCTTTGAAAACCCGGCTGTGTCTGCGTGGACGCCACCTCGTGTATCAACGGTGCAAGACGCACAACGTTCCGTATCGAAAAACGGGAAAACTTGTTGTTGCCCACGCGAGCCAACGATCGTATGTTGAGGGTCTGCTGGAGAAATCTCGTTTGCTTGCATGGCCTCCCCACTCGGATCACGCACCGCAGCTGGCAGGCGAACCGGTCCTTCCCGTTTCCCTCATTAGCGGAGATCATGCGCGCGAGTTGGAACCCGATCTGTCAAAGGATATACACGCAGCCTTGTGGAGTCCAGAGACGGGTATCGTCGATTCTCATGCGCTCATGGCGAGCTTCGAAAAAGACATTCTGGAATCTGATGGCGGAGAGCTTGTGTACTCCACACGTATTGTCCGGGTGGATCCGTACAAGGGTGCTGGGTCGTTTCCTACTGCACTCTCCGATGAAGGTTGGGTGGTGCAAACTGTCACCGACGGTGCACAGGAAGGGGATGCCATCCTTGCGAAGACACTCATCAACGCGTCTGGATTGTCCGCCAATCTCGTTCTCAACTCTCTTCTTCCAGAATCTTCTCGGATACCAATGTATTTCGGTCGTGGTTCGTACGCCGCGTACAGCGGTCCAGGCATTTCCCATGTCAGCCACCTCATATACCCCTGTCCCGAGACTGGGCCCAACAAACATGCTTTCCAATCGCTTGGCACACACTTGACCCTTGACTTGCAAGGCAAGGTTCGATTTGGGCCTGATTTAGAGTGGATATCGCCACCGTCGGACCGACCGGAATTTTGCACCAACGAGGAAAACGTCGACTTTTGGGCGCAGCACCTAGTTCCCGGGGAATCAAGGCTCAAAGATATGCACGCAGCAGTGACGCAATATCTACCTGGAGTGGGATTCGAGGGCTTCAGGGCAGACTATGTTGGGGTTCGGCCGAAGCTAGTGGTGTCGGGGTTCCAAGACTTTATCATACGAACGGATTATGCGGACGGAAGAGACAGGGGGTTGATGGTGAGCCTATTGGGCATTGAGAGTCCGGGTCTTACGTCCAGTCTTGCAATTGCTGAACACGTAGTCGACGATGTGATTAGGGTACTTACTTGACCCATCCCCGACTTCCGCGAAGTGGAGAGGGTTTTCACAGGGCGCAAATGGGCAGCAGCAGTTCGATTATGTAAGCAAATAGGAGCTTCGAGCCCCCCGTCGACACTGTACATCATGCATCTGTGCCAGCAGCAATCGAACGGTTGTGGTTGGAAACACAACATGCTAGAGTCGAGGACCGGCGCTCGGCGCGTCACTACGATTGAATATTCAAAGATGTCGAGGAGGCCGGTCAGGCACATGTGATAGGCGCTGCGTGACCTAATTGCTATTTCGAGCTCAGCCGAGACTTAGAAAGCAAAGTCTAGCCGTTGCGTCTTTCCCAGTTGCCACCATGTTCCGTTCAGCGCTCTCAAGGACTGTCCTCAACGCTGCAGCGTCGAAAGTACCGAGGACTGGTGTTGCTCCAGTCCTCTCCCGTGGTTACCACGAGAAGGTTATCTCGCATTACGAGAGCCCCCAAAACGTCCGTCACATCTTCACCCTTCACCCTTCATGCGCCACTCATTCCTGCTTCTGTTCTTCAGGTTGGTTCTCTTCCCAAGGACGATGTTGATGTCGGCACGGGCCTAGTGGGGGCACCTGCGTGCGTACTCGTCCTACGCTCACACCTTATGCATACGGTATTGACCGAACTTACCCAGCTGTGGAGACGTCATGAAGCTTCAAATTCGTGTCGACGAGGACGGCATCATCAGTGATGTCAAGTTCAAGACGTTTGGTTGCGGGAGTGCCATCGCATCTAGCTCTTATATGACCGAGCGGGTCAAGGGTCTCTCTTTGGATGAAGCGTCCAAAATCAAGAACACGGAAATCGCCAAAGAGCTTTGCCTACCGCCTGTGAAACTCCACTGCTCAAGTGAGCGCATACCCACCAGGGCGGGGAATTTTTCTTATCTGATATGTGTTTTTCCCACAGTGTTGGCCGAGGATGCCATCCGCTCTGCCATTCGGGACTACCGCAAGAAGCGGAACCGTCTGGCTGACCCCCAAAAGGCTGGCTATATTGATGTAACTCAAAGCTCCGTAACAGGGGAGACCGTAGCCACTGCTCATCCCGCTCAATTGCCGTGAGCGAATAACTTGTATGATCGTATATCAGAGCACTGTTTGTCTTAGCTATCTGTTATGACTCCCACCTATTGGCACCGTATTTTTCTTAATAGTTGCGCAGCAGTCACCGTGTACGAGTACCCCCATTGGACAAATCATTATGTTCCGCACAATGAATTTCGGTCATGAACTAGGCGCTACCTGAGTGCTTCTGAATTCCTCAGGGACCGAACTCATCCTTTGTTCTCGCTTCCCTTCTGCCCCACAAACGAGAAGTTCCCCGCTGTAAACCATCGTTCGTTGGCTTCCTTGACTCGCTGAGCAGCCGCAGCTCGATTTGTCAGCTCAAAACCTTGGTATTCAATGTCAGCGTGGAATGCCAGACAAAAATAATGCCTAGTAACCAACCTTGCACCGGAGTTACGGTCAACGATGTGGCGGTTCCAGATGTTGATGTTGCCGTGCCACCTTGTGCTGCACGCGTGAGCGCGGCTGTCCGCAGCTTATTCACCTTGGATAATTTCGCTGTTGCATTCCGGTCGGGGTCAACAATCATAATCAAAGCCACGAGGTGCATTTCTCACCTCGACTCTTGGCTTCTCCGAGTCCAGCCCGGACCTTGCCCGTTCCGGCGCCAATCATACCGAGACCCTTTGTCTGATCAAACGCGCCAACCTCCTCCTCGGCTTCACCGAATGCCATGCGATTCTGGAGTTTGCGCAACTCGGTCTGGGCGTACGCTTCTTTCGCTTTACGCGCACTGGGAACTCAACATGAGAACAAAAGATCTAAAGGGGATAACAGGGGTAAAACGAACCGTTTTCCTCCTCTTCGCTTCTTTGGTCCGTCGTTCGGAATAGGGAGTGCTTTAGTGATCTTCGCGGGTGGTGGGGCCGCAAGACGGTCTATGTGCTTCTCGATCTTGTCACGAAGATCCTGACCATACGACCCTGGACAACTCGCTCAACACGAGGAAATAACTCTGAGAACATGCTCACCGTCTCTGCGCGTTCGCTCGAGATCCATGCGAGCGGCGAGCACGCACTTTGCGCCGATGGTTCGCTGTACCTTGAGCTGGTAATCTGGGGGCGTTTGCTGTACCAGATCGCATTGAAACACGAAACCTGTGTGCCGCCGTTGCGTGGCACTGGAGAATCCAAGCGCAATCTTCCTTTGAGCACCAAGGAGCTAAGCAAAGTGGAAAATGAGAGGGGTCAGGGGAAAATATGCAAAGTAACTAACGTGAACGTTGCACGATGGCATTTTGGCTAGTGGACCGAGACCACCTGCGACGCCGAGCAGTTTTGCAGCTGTAGTAGTACCAACAATAGCTGACAGGTTGGGAGCAAGAACATTCATTCTTGAGCTAACGTACATGAATATCTGCAATAAGCAATAGTGAGTAAGAGTTTGCAGAAGGAAGGGTGCGGCTCACAGTCTTGCGTATCTCCTCCAAACGATCGGCCAGATCACACGCTCGCTCAACGGATTTCCACTGAGCGTCTGAAAGAGGCTGACCTGAGCTCGTCGTGGCCGTAATCAAGACACTCATGATCACAGCAGCAGGCAATACACCTGCCAGATCAACCCTTGTAGGATCCTAAGAGAACGGAAACTTGTAAAGGAAAGGTCACCGGTAGCAGGTAGTTTGACGGACCTCGTTGTTGGCAAGAATTTGCACCGCCCTGATATACTGAGAGGGATCTTGAACGAGTTGCTCCAGCTCCGGAAACTTGGGCGCGTAGCGGTCACGGATGAACTAGGGCAGGGACTCAGCCGACGAGAGAGACGTGTGCAGTCGAAACGTACTTTGTGTACCACGAGGATTTCATTGTCAATATCGACGGACAAGTTGTTTGCTTGCACAATGAGAGTGTACTCCGGGTTGAGGTGTGCGGGAAGGGAGATTGCATCTGCTGAGCTTGGGTTCGCTTGGAATTTTCCAATGTCCTGCGTAGAACATTGAGAAACACCACGAGAGGAGTGAGCGCGTAAAGTCACCTTTAATATGTCGGACATCCTCTTGCTGCCTTCTAGCTTTGCTATCGAGGTGACGTCCTCTATGTCACCGAGATCCATCTGTTGGACGTCTTCCGCGTCGAGCTCCTCCGCAGGCTTCATACCACCCTCGAGGACAAGGCCGACACCCGAACCCTCTCCTGCCGCACCTTCCTCCTCCTCTGCACCCCCTTCGTCTTCGGACATGTCAATATCTCCATCGGCCTTGCGTTTCAATCCATTCGGCGCCGAGCTGGTGGTGGCTGGGGTGGCGGCATCTTTTTCGTCTTCATATTCCGCGCTGCCATTGTCGGAGAGGCCGTCGAGGTCTGCCAATAGCTCGTCCGCCAGTCCACTCATTTGAGCGACGTGCAAAGGGGCGTGGCGAGACTGTTAATTGCCTTACTTGGCAAGTGCGCTGAGCGATGGTCCGTGCGCAGAGGGAATGTGTATATAAGCGAGGGGCAGACAAGAGAACACCTCATACTTACCTTGATGGCGCATGCCGTTTCAAGTACCCAGGTGTGCGGGCTGTAGGGACCTTCCATAGCACGGCGACCCTGTCCATACAGAGGGTGTCTATGGCTTGTATGAGCTTCGGCTCATGCACTGTCTCAATATTTTCCTGTCCTACCACGGCCACTCTGGCTGGGTAGGCCTCTTTTTTCGCCCTTTCTCTCTCCTAACCCTAACCCTAGCTCTAGTACATCCTCGGTAGTTGCACCATTAGTAAACTTGTCATGTTCCAACCAGACCCCGTCGTTCCGTTGAATGATATACATGCTCCCGATTCACCTCGACTGTCGCAGTCTCCCCCGCCTTCGGGTGCGCAGGGCGATATAGAACTCGAGCTGCATGGACTAGCAAACGCGTTGTACAATCTGGGCTCGACCGTCATCAATGACTCCACAAAGGAACGTGAAAAACCGGCAGGAGGCAAGCAGGTTGGCCTTCGAGCGTACGTCTCTGAACTCCCCTCGGCTATCATTTACGAACCCAGCATCAGCAACGAAGTCGTTCAGCATCTCGCCACGATCGATGACATGGCCCAGAACATTCGAACAATGATCCCGTTTCAAGTCTTGCAGGACGTCGACAACGCAAGGAATCCCATGCAACTCACCAAGGAGAGGTTGGAGAGGGCTGCAACCGAAAACCAATTCATGAACGGAAAGATAGCTGCCATCGATGTGAGTCGATTGACCGTATTTGCCCTCATTCCTTACCGTTGGCTTGCCTAGTCTTATCGCCGGTTGTTGAACGAGGCACTTGCAAAGAACTTTCCTGACACTGCCGAGTACCTCTACCCAAAGCCAGGCACCCAGGACCCTACGGGCACCTAAATTTCTGCGTCCTGCAGCCCTTCGTTTACTAGATCCGTCACGCAAGCAGCTATCTTGCTCCCAAAAAATGCATTTTCTCGCCAACTCCGTGCCCTGGACAACACGAAACTACCGCGCTGTATCGTCACGTTTACCATTTCCTCTTGTGTCTGAGCTGGACTTTGTTTACGCGACGCCGAGACAACATCGTTAAGGAAAATCGATTTCGACACGTTAACCCTTATTTCCCAACTTTCATCGTGCCCACCCTTTTTGATCCGCTCGAAAGGGACAGAGTCCATGCTCAGTACGTCAGAGATACCCCTTCATCGAGTTTCTCTCCTCCCTTTACTTCACGCGGTTATCGAACACGTCCAGATTCTCAGAAGGTTGGCCTCGGACTTCTTACTTACGTCCGTGGCTTCCCTACTGTTAGCGGGCTTTGTGGCGCGGATGTATTTACCATTGGACGATCACCGCCAATGTATCTGGCTCACGTTTCGCCGCATCTGAAAAATTGTTGACTATTTCCCCATGTGCACCAGCGCGCCGTTCAACGTCCGCAAGGTCTCCCTCCTTTGGATATCTTGGACCAGCAAACCAGCGCTCGGATACTCCCTGTACTCCGCCGCTCTAAAACCTCTCCGATCGCTCACACAGAACCAATCATCCGCACACACATACCGAAACTGTACCATAACAGCAGCAGAAAGGCGCAACACGTAAGGTTTCGCAAGGGGCGAGACCCAACAGTAGACAATAAATGCGGATGAAGAAAAAATCCCCTTCTACATACGGCCTGCGTCTTATCGTATGCTTCCGTCAGCTCCCATCTCAGCATGAAGTGACGCCGGAATGAAATAAAATCCCCGGATTCCCGGGTTTTCTCAAGTCCGCTCGAGGAAAACGCACGCCCAACCGGCCACCAAAGACGCCAGGAGTGGCCTGATGGTACGAATAAGGCTAGCGGCTCAAGTCAAGCAGGATGACGCATCGACCATGGGAGCCATTCCAGCGGCATGGCTCCCAGCGGCTGATGCGGCCGATACAACAGAGTCCGAAACTTCAACGACTTAGCTTTTGGGCCGTATTGTCCCCGAAGAGCCAATTCTCACATCCGCTGTTTTCATTCTCGTTAACTTTGGGCGAAATGGCCATCCTAGTAAAGACTACATTGCCGTCATTTAGGCTACGCGGACGCAACGTCGGATGCGGCCACCCGCGTCATCATCAATGCGCTGTGAACACCAGTGCCAGCGGCCACCGGTCGTTGATAGCGAAACGATGCCCCAGTGGATTGACAGCTCCTCGGACGTGATAGCCCCCAGTCAGGCGGACATCCCAGGTAAAACGACCGCCTTTGATCGCAGTAAGCATTGAAAATTTTCAAGAGAATTTCTGGCGCTCATCACGCCGGCATTAACAAATTACGAGGCTAGTTGATTTGTTGGGCGGGGACAAAGGGGGACGAAGGACCCCGAGTACATCTATTTCGTTGAGGTGAGCTGGTTCGCTTCTGAATCGAGGGGCGTCTGCTTTATTTGGGGCAGCACGTGGATGACTCGAATGGGTGGAAATGAACGGCAGGGCCTTTGTTGAGTCCATCATCCTGGACTCGTTTTTTCGGCCTGACGGCTATGCTAACATATATTACTAGCTTTTTCTGGAACGGAGACGAGACGCTCTGCCGACGGCCCCAGTCATTGCGTACAATCCCGCATTCACGTACTTGAGTGCTGCATTCATTTAGCGTGAGCACCCGTCCACGAACACGTTTAGGTGCCATCGTGGCAGCAATCGTATGCTATTCAGGGTGCCAACGTAAACCACACAGCCCGCGAGGAGGGCTTAGGGCTGTTTGATAATTGGAAACGGGACTTTTTGCTTTTGCTTTTTCATGAATGCTTTACCGTCGTGTAACAGTATTATCATGATGCGGGGTCCTTTTAGCTTTTTTCTTTTCTTTTCTGTATATTCTCAAACACGGTTGGAGCTGACGGCGCGCCTTGCACGCAGTTCACGGCAGAGTCCATGCTTCACTTAAATCGCTCTCTTTTCGCACCTGATCCATGTAACATGGGAAATCACAAACTGATTGATTGCGTTGTTACAAGAACGTTTCGATTACACGCGCCCGCGCGCGCTTTGTGCGTGCGAGAACAGAAAAAAAGGAGACAAGTCATGAGAGTCGGATAGGAGCTAATTGTCGGACGTGGTCGGCGGCGGCGGAAAGGACAAAAAAGATAGGCACCAATTGTACATTGCCACGATGGGGTGCGCTCGAGACAAAAGGCGGTAGACTAAGCCATCGCGGGAAGGAGGGGGACGACGTGATGCTACTAGCCCCATCGATAGCGTGAGTATCACATAGCGTGCTGCAGCCAGCGCCTCTTCCCCATGGTCGAGTCGTGGGCTGTGAGATTCACGCATGGATCGGACAGCAATCATGTTTGCAGGGTCACGCTAAAAAATGCCGGTCTGGCGTTGCCTTGCTACAACACTGTCGCGAAGACAGGAGGATTACAGGGGCTACTATCAGCGAATCGCGAGGGACCGAATACCATATTGGATTCCCCCCCGATTACGCGAGATAAGTGCAAGTCAACTTGTACCGCGTACAGACACCATGCATGCTGTCACGGTCGACGTAACAGCACCCATGTCGCCTGACCTCAGGGGAGGGAGGTGAGTGGAAGGGAGGGAACAATCACTCGGTCATTTCTCTCCTGATTTGGAATGGGACTTGACTTTAACTGGGTAGACCAAACTTGCTGTCGTTATCGCGAAAAATCACCAAAAATTTGATTGGTACATGGCGATACACGTGTTGTCATTGTAGTCCAGTCATTCAACCCCATTTGCTTGAGGAATCTGGAACAAGGACCAAATCTAGAAAATGAACGGGAACATTCCTGAATCGTGACTTGCACCGTACAATCATATCAACACGGACAAGTGGATTCTCTCACGCACGAACAAACGCTGCCGATTATCGGCCACCAAAAGCAAGCTTTGAAACTCATACTGCCCCTCAGGCGATCAGAGATACGGTGCTGATACCACGGCCTGCGTGTATGCCGAGTACGGGAAATGCCTCATTTGGGAGACTAGACGTAAGTGCCGGCGTATGGATAGCCATCCGCCCACAGAACGAGGTGATGTTTTAGAGGTTCTGTTTGGGTGCAAGACATTTCATTTCATCGCACGAAAGCGACGATTGACGCAATCAATCCGGTCCGGCGCAGCTCCGCGCTGCCGTCGAGTGTTGCGATCTAACTGCAAACAGCCTATTCGCGATCGTGGACCTACGAGATGTCTTCCTCCTGTGGCGTATAGCGGTTATCATCGAGTCCTCGGAGTGCAAGGATATATTCCCGGGGAGGGATGCTGAACTACTAATCTGGCGCGTGAGACATCGGGGCGGATACAAGATTACCCTTGGGGAAGTCAACTGCGGTCGCCAAGTTGAGGACTGAGTACTGAGGGAGCAACTGGAAAGCAGCAGAGATGATCATCCGAGTAGGGATATTCGGTTACAGGTAGCAATGGTGGAAACCGCAGCACTGCTGTCATCAGTGAGCAGTGCTGAGCGGTGATCAAGAGCACATCTTGCTGGAACATGGACGGCGATAGCGAGTTTGAGGTGGCAAATTGGCGTTGTGGACGACGATTCTCTGTAATGAACTGCACTGCAGCACCGTCTTCGCAAAATGATGCACAGACAACAAGGGGATCTACAACAGATGCCAGAGATATGGACCGCAGGGAGTGATGCGGCGGAGGTGGGCGCGGATTCGATAGCAAAACAAATATAACGGACGATGGGATACCGAACTCCGTCGACTGTTGCCACGCGAGCAGATCACGGATGTACTTGCAGCGTGACCTTCCCCGGCGATACAGCTACGCGTCAATCTCGGCGGTCATGACGGACCTCGGACGGCGAGTGCGATACATGTGCAGATGATCGAGTCCTGCAAAAAGCGAGGGTGAGTCCTCGTACACGGGAGACACAGTCGGGGTCGTGCGAACATTGTAAAATAGTTCATGCACACAAACGTCTCCATCTTCCCAGTGAGAGACCATGTCGGCACTAGGAGAATGATCGATCGATCAGCGTCAGTACGTCCGTGGGATCCGCCAGTAATTATAGGCCCACCGTCCACCCTGATTTCGATTCTCGTTGATTTGAACAAGCACGATGTATTTGCTAGTCAAGGGATGTCAACGTGTTTTCGAGCGCAGACGGTGCAACTCACAAACCAGACGGCCGTATCTCTACCATCCGATCCCTGACGCGTTCTTTGATGTCTTTCATCCATGATTTCACTTGTTCTCGGTCGGAAGACCAGATCGCGTGTTGCAACGTTGTCTGGAGAAGTTTCTTCATGTACGTGCGGAGCACCTCCGCGTCAAAGGCTGGTCTAATCGGATGAGGAGAAGCAGCCTCGGACCGGGATATTGGAGAACGGAAACCATAGGCCGACATTTCCTCGCACCGTGGCCTTCAAGCTGGGTGTAAGTGCTTGCTTTGTTTGCTCGTTGTTTGTACTAGACCCGGGCAGACTTGAACGCCTTTATTGTACCAGCCCCTCTCACAGTTCTCATCATAGTCTTCACGTAACCAGCCATGTCCTCGTCGATGCCCTTCCCTCATTCCGAGGACGCAGACCTCATTCCGTCTTCGTCGTTGCGCGATTCAATGCATGCTCAGTTCTACCAGCCGCCCAGCTTCGATGTTGGGAATTCCTTTCAGATGAACCCACTCTCTGCTCATCCGCCCCGAACACCCCGTCCCAGTACGACAGCCCAGTCACACTTTGGGAACATGAGTTATTACGATGAAAAGTCCGAAGAGCAGGCAACGGAGAAAGGCGTGGCTGAGAATACGGGCGATGAAGACGACGAGGTCGACGAGGAGAGCGAGCGTGTGGTGGAGGCAGAAAAGAAGGTCGTTAGGCATGAGATATGGCGGGACATGCTAGTCACCAGCGCGGGTCGGGACAAGGCATTCGTGCGTATGAGCATGCTTCTCTGCAAGTGCCGCTCATTGACGCATTCTGGGCGGCAGAAACTCATGCAATATTCGATACGTGTATACCTATTGTTGCATACCAAACTCATGTTCCGGAATGGCAAGGGCATCTGGCAACAGGGACTGGTGAGGAAACTCGAGTCTGCCCGGAGTGGTTTCTCCTTCTCAAGGTACTATATTTCGAAAGAGCTCCTGTTTGGATACTCTGACCTCTGGGTGTCAGGAAAATGCTCATTCTGTTCAACTGGTTGACCCCGTTGAGCACCATAATGGCACAGAAGGCTGTTCCATTCTCCTCCGGAGGCTCATCGTCGATTCCCCATGACCTTGCGGATGCACCGCCGAAAAAACCATCGCTCTCCTTTACGAGTGACCTTCTCTCACATCCGTTCTTGCAAGCGCTGCTCTCCGCGCCTCCCCCTGTCCTGCTAGATTTGGTGAACGGTCTCTCGGACGATATATATACGCTCTCGCGTCTAGGATTAGTTGGACCGAAGACAGGTGCCAGGGCAGCACGTTTCGCAGATTGGTGTTGGCTTTTTGGCACTCTTGTCGGTTTGGTCGAGAATGGGGTCGAAATGAGTATCGTGGGTGGCATGCAGCGCGAAGGTAACTGTTGGTCTTATGCTCTCGTCGTTTGCTGAAAGCTAGTTGCAGTGGAGAACCGAGCATATAAAGAGTCGTTGGATGGGGCGACGTCGAAATCGCGGCCGAAGACTACGAAGCTCGACGAAAAGGAATTGACCAGACTTCGACGCAAGAACCGCTGGCTCCAAGTTTCGCGGGCGAAGTTGATCATGGACTTTATCTTTGTTTGTAAGGAAGCCATGTCAACGACCTGTGTCCATTGATAACCCCGTTTGACAGCGTATGACATTTTCCGGTTCAAACGTGGAAAAGATGCGGTCCAGTCCTTTGCAGGACTTACGGCTGCCATCCTGAGGTACGCACTTGATGCATTTCGAGGCACCTAGACGGACAACTAACCAACTGAAATTAGCTCCGCGAAGTTATATGATAAATTCAAATCAGTCCTTGTCAACAAGGCGCTTGCGAATGCGGACTGAGATCTATGGATTAAGAGGGAAGGCTCTTCAAGTTGACCGTTGCATGCGGTGGGATGGTAGCGCTTCCATGTGACTTTGTTCATCTCTCATGCTTGTCAATGTTTCATACCATTTTTTACTAATCGTGCCACATATATATGGATACCGTAGATGCTCTTCGCGTGTCAGATCGAAGAACAAGACGTGATGTTGATGCGTGATTAAGAGTCAATACCATGGCCACCAGGAGCGCCCATTGATTGATGGGACCTGCTGAGAAGCTGAGACGGCCCGCTGCCTCTGAAGGGAATCGACCTGTTCTTCGAGGACACGGATGCGCTCTTGTGCCTCATCAAGGAATTTTTCGTGGGCAAGGCGGGTTTGGGCAAGATGGAGACCCTGTGAGAACGAAAAAGAACGGGGAGGGAGAATCGGCCGTTAAGAGCGGGACGTGCGGTTGAAGGAAAGAAGGGTAAGAAAGAAGAGGATTCTCGAGAGCGGTGCCCCGGCGCCAACGGAGCGACGGGAGATGTCACGTCGGGACAGAATGGAAAATTGCCAGCGACAGCAGGCGAAAGAGAGCTACGGGGAGGACTCACCATGTACACCGCCGACCCGAGCAACGCGACTGGGATCATTGAGGGAAGCAACGACGCGTAAAAGTCTGCATGACCGCTCCGCGGCTTGGACACGGGGGTGCTGTATGCGCGTCGATGGCGAGGGAGCCATGTACGAAGGACGCTCTGAGTAGACATTATGGTTTGGATGAGAAGTGTTGTCGTCCAGTACTAGTGTAGAAAGAAGGAATGACTGCCCAAGTGTAGCGTACCAAGATAGAAAATACTATTCGGCCTGCCACGATACTTTTTATTTTTATTTTTACTACATCGCTACCTTCCCTCGTGCGTCTTGCTTTTCCATTTACTTACATTCCCTCGTCAATTCGCCTCTCCTCCAGCTGGGCCGGATCCCAGTAGTTGAATTCCTCGCTACCGAGAACGTTCGGGCGAGTCCGGGAAGTAAACAGACAGTCGATTCAGCGCTCAGGAGTTACAACGACGACCGAGCAACTTGAAGTTACCCATGGCAGACGAGAAAACGAGCACGTCCCTCCCTTCCAGCGGTGTCCCCTCGATTTCGCCAACTGCCCCCTTCCGTTCCACACATCGACCGGCTCATCCGTTCATCCCCGCTCGTCCTGCACCGAATTCGTCGTCCTCGTGTCCTCGCTCGCAGTCATCTCGTTACGTTCGTCCCCGCGGACTCCGGACGTGGATTGTACTGAAGAAATGGTCACCCGTGTTGGCCTACGGTGCAACTAGTCTTGGTTTCTTGCTCGCGATCGCCTTTTGGAAGCAGCGCGTCTTCGACGGTGAGTAATCTCCCTTGCTTGATTGGCTTTCCCATCTACCCCTTCCTGTCCACGATCCGTGCTAAATTCGTATCTTCTTCGCACTCCTTATCCTCGCCACATGCATCCCCGCCCTCACCATCTCTCCCCCCCTGCTCTCCCGACAACCAAGGCCTTGATCAACTGTCACACTGGCTGCGCAACGACGAGTACTTTGGATTTGCCGTCCTCTTTTGCCTGATATTTATCACCACCTTCCGTACGTCCCATCTTACATAAAGTACCCCCGTTCGTGCGTCGCTTACGCCTTCTGTCACAATTCTCCATTCGGGTGCTTCTATCTGCCTCGGTGCTTCTCTAAACCTTGCAGCTCCCCTCCCCTTGTATTCCACGCTGATCACCCTCTCTGGCTATACCTATGGACCTTGGATCGGTGCAGTGATTTCCTACTCTGCCGCACTCTCCGGCGCGATCGTGGTCTTTTCCCTGTCCCGCACGTTCCTCCGCGAGCCGATCTCCCGCTGGTTGCAGTCAACCCGCGGACTGTGCCGTGTCGTACGGGCGATCGAACGCAAACCACAACTGTTGATCCTCGTCCGCGTTGCTCCCTATCCATACAATGTCATGAACGCCCTCCTCGCCGCAACGCCGCTGACTATGAAGACTTATGTCATTTGTACTGCGGTCTCCCTCTTCAAGGTCATCATACACACCAGCATCGGCGCAGGGATCAGGTCGTTCAGTGCAAACAAGACGTCCGGCGCAGGCGAAAACGAGGACGGTTGGGGTAGAGTCTGGACGATCGGTGGCATTATGCTCTGCGTAGCCCTCTTCGTATACCTCGGCTGGGTCGCACACCGCGCAGTGGACGATGAACTAGATGACGAGACGGAGCCATCCACCGGTTTATCGGAGGAGAGAGTGGCATTCCTTGGCTCGGATGTTCCACTCGAGGACGAGGTCTCTGCGCATCCGTACGGTCGCCTCCCGTCGGCATCCCGCGGGCCAGACACCATGTCTGAAGCACATCTCAGTTCGCACGACCTCGTCCTCTCCCGACGTAGCGACGCGGGTAATAGTCAAGTATAGAAGCGGTTCCGTCTCGTAATTCCTTTTGCTCTATACCGCGAGCTACTAGAAGACAAAGAGACTCGGAATCTTTGACTCGTAAATGTATGTATTTCCCCAGGATTAAATAAATAGGGTTGTAAACTTTTCGACTGGCCCACGGACACATACTATCAACGCCTATCCTTTTTCTCACTCTGCACATCTCGTATCCAGTCCGTTCGTTGATTGAATCTCGTCTCGTGAGAATGATGTGTCGCACTGGTGCTAATGCAAGCTGTGGCGTGCTATACACGTTGGCGCGGGGGAGGAGTCAGGAGGATGGGGGGGACTGCTGTCCATGCAGGGGCCCCCCTCCCATTGATCGTGATCCTCGTGTACTAAGACACTGCCGTGAATGAACGGCTGTCCCAAACCCGCTCGGTAAACGCCGACGGCAACTGTCAATCAAATTTAAAACGCCACCCATGAACGAAACCTTGTCATATGATCGCCTCGAGGGCGCAGGCCCCCCCTTGCTGTACACGTCGATGCGGCTCCTGCTCGCTCGCTCGTCCAGCCGATCACACGGCAGGAAACAGGGGGGGAGGGGAGGAGGAGGGGAGATTGAGGAGGGGATTGTATATGTATATGTGTATATGTGTGTGTATATGGGGGCCCGGCCGTTCGCTTGCCTCGTTTATTACAATAACACAACCCCCGATTTACCCCTCTGAGATCTCTGCCCTGCGGTAGCCTCGAGCACTTTCAAGTGTGCACGGGAGCGGCGAGCAGCTTACGGATGTGACGAAGATGATAATCTAACCCTCTAATTGCAAATGCAAATGCTTCCTTTTCAACTTCCCGGCGGTGTTGTTAGTTCGGTTGGTTGGGGGGCAGAGATGCCCGCATGGATGACGTCAGATGGCATCCATCACATGACTTGAGATACGACCCAAACAAAAAATTACAAGGTCAAACATGACACGATATGACAATTCCCGATCAGAATTCTGTGCTGTCAAGTCCCAGATCTGCAAGTCCCCGATCGGGAGGTATCCAGATCGGGAAGGACAGCAGACACTCGGACGCCGGAGTCGTTTGACCTTGCACAGAGTATCATTCGCTGTCCTGTTGGTCCGCTCAATCCGCATTTGGATTGCTATCCTTTGGCTTTCGCCGGTCCGTCATGGGTGTGAACAATTTAATGATACGGCCCGGCCCACTGTGACTCAGATGGTGACCGTTGCGGTTGCGCCCACACGAAATGAAAAGTCAACGCCTCACCGTATGAAAAAGCAATATTGCACTTTGGTTCCGATCGCATGACACCAAGTCAGGATATCAATGAACAGGGTAACGAGAGTTTACGGGGTAACCGTATGTAACAACCAGAGAGAAGAGAGAGCGAGAGCAGTGAGAAAGGTATCAAAAATGGGGGTGAATGGAGCGTGATACTACATATGGGATGAGACAAGGTATACACGACGCAATGTATGAGAGCGATGCAAACGACGAGACGGGTATGTTTCGTGAAATGAACGGACGGGCATCTTCCGGTTTCGTATATGTATAAAAGCTTCGAACAAGAATGGAAAAAGGGCGAAGGGAAAGGAAGGAACAACAAATCGTGAGATCAAGGTAAAACGAGTGTTATCGTCCAAGTTCGAATGAAGACGGTCGGAATATTCGCGATCGTGAACCGTGCACCACAATTCTAGAATCCCTCCGCCAGTGCCGGTGCGTCTAAAGTTCGCCCATCGTGTTTGGTATATTGCGGGGGAAGATGTTCGTTCAAGGGCACAAACCCAAAGTCAGGCGAGTCTTAATTCAAGAAACTATTGGTCAGTAAGTCACGCCGTAAGACACGGGGCAAATGGGAAAAACCACTTACAACGATTGATGTCCGTCTCAGCTCCGCCGTAACCATCCGTGAGAGGAGGTGTGTTGGCCTGAGAAGATGATGTATGTGATGCTGCGCTTATGGACGAAGCGCTCGTCGAAGGTCGCTGCGTAGCGTGGGTGTGGTGTCCCCAGCCGTTGCGTCCATCCATCGAGTCGATAGACGGGTTACCTCCCACCGCAGAGTATGCGAACTCGGTCTGGTTCGAGTTAAACCCATACGGATCGACCGACGGAAGCTGAATCATACTCCGCACTCTCGGCATGCCGTCCGTTTGCTCGTCAGCCGACTGAGGAGACGAGGAGTTCCGTTCCGAGTGGTGTTCGTAAGGCGAAGGATATGGACTCATCGCTTGGCTGTGGCGCCGGGGCCGACCCACCCTAAGCGAAGTACTCGGCGCATACTGCTTGGAAGACGAAGGCGGCCGAGAGAGCGTCGGGGAAATGGGCCTGTGATGACCAGAGCCTGAACGCGAGTAGTCGCTCGGGTGGTAAGTCTGGTGGGTGGGCGATTCGTCGTAAGGCAACGACGAAACCGACGAAATCGAATATCCGGTGGTTGGACGGCTGTGTGTGTCGGGGGACAGGGACGGGGGGGTATGGTCGCTGTGCATGGACACGTTCGAGTACGTAGACGCGTAAGAGGTGTTGATGGTGGGGGTGGGCCGCGCGCCGTACCCATTGGTGGTCGGGGGGTTCAAGAGCGAGGAGAGGCTACCCGAATGGCTCGAGGTGGAGCTGTTGGGAGAGAACGACCAACTCTGCTCAGTGTATGGGTATTGGGAGGAGGACACCTGAGGGTTGTGGGCGTAGCCAGAGTTGGCCATTGCGCTGAACTGGGCGGTCGGGGATTCATCAGCGGGAGAGATGGGCTGGAGATTGTGCGACTGGTTGTAGATGCCGTGATGCTGGGAAATGGCAGGAGGCTCAGAGGGAACCGTGAGGGGCGGCAGAGCCGCGCGGGGGTATGAAGTTCCCCAGCCTGGAGCACCGGGCGAGCTGAGGGGGGTGAAGGAACCAGGGGCAGAGAATCCGCGAGCACGACCAAGGACGGTGTTGGACTTGGGGACCGAAGAGGGCACGGTGAGTGGGACGGGACCAACACCGATGGCAGAGCGGGGCGGGGGTATCGACGGGGGCTCCTGAGTTTCGCGTTTTCGTGGCTTGGGGAGGCGTGGAGGGACGCGGCGCTTGAAGTTGGCAACGACCTCTGGAGGGGAATGGCGATTGAGAGTAGGATGGGCTGTGGCTGTGTAAGGATGGAAGAAGGTTCAAGGCGGTGTGGTTGACTTACACCATGTGCTCGCATCGGGATCATCGATGGCTGGGTCAACGTTGCGGAGGTTCACTTTGCGCATGAAGCCATAAATCTGTGAAGAAGGCATTCATTAAGCAACATGAGGGACGCGTTGCAGCCGGAAGGAAAGAAGCACGGACGTTCAGTTGCCGAGAAAAGGACGCAAATCTGGATTGACGGTAGACACTGGGGAGGACGTGGAGGGCGAGCTGCTCCGGGCGTTCTACGATGATGTGCTCCCCGGCTGGGTCCCACCTAATCATATGATGGTTCTCTGGACGCTCGAGAAGACTGGGAGGGGTAAGACGCGTCGAGAAGGGGCGGTAACGAGACTTACGCGTAGAGTTTTGTGAGGAACGTCGCCTGAGGCTTCGACTCGGACTTTGTGGGCTGATGCTGGTCATGGGACTTTATTGCGGGTTGCGGAGACGGGTCGTCAGATGGGGAGTCGTTGGGCGAGCTGGGGGGGTATAGGGGCGCCGTTGTGGAGATTTGTGGGTATTGGTGGTCAGCGTGGCGAGATGACCACTGAGAGCGAGACGGAGGATATGAGGGAGCGTAGAGGTCTTGCATGTCGAACGTTGCGGGGCGTAGGGACGGAATGGTTGAATGGCGTCGGACGGAGCCGCGAGCTATGTACTTGAAGAGTAAAAAAAGAAAAGCAAAAAAAAAAAAAAAAAAGTCAAAACAGACGAGGCTGTCTCGACGGACGAGTCGATCGTCGACTATGTATATTATAAAAAAAATCCCTGGCCGGTGGAGAATTCATATTCCCCGAATTTAGATGTTACGTGACCCTACTCCTCCTCTCCCTCCATTTTCTCCCGCAGCTTCCCTTTCAGGCCCAATACGTAATCCAGGGTCCTCCTCACAAGCCGCGGCCGCGTTCGGAAATCACCTTCGGTAAACTCTATACAAATAAATAAAAATACCCAAATGCGGTTATCGTGCCACTCCCTCGGCGCCGAGGTGTCCTGCGCTTATCCTTTTTGGGCCACTCTCCGCCCACACTACTGTATCGCGATCTCCATGTGATCGCACTGTCCCAGTTGCCGCTGCACCATCTTCGGCGAATCGCCCCCAATCTCAGTCTGAATCTCATGTCAGCGAGCAACTGTGCTCTAACATCGCCTCCTCCCTCCGCGTGCTCCCCTGCCTCGTCCTGCCACAGACCCGCTCTTTGCTGCCACTCGGCCCCCACCGCTCGCCTGTCGCCCCACATTTTTTTTTCTCACCAGCTCGCTCGCTTCCACCTTGGCTCGCTTTCGCACTCGCCGGGGTCCTGTCATCCCCTTTATGGAAATCGAACCCACCCCTCCCAATTTGGAACATCGCCCTCCTCGACGATCCGCACCGACGACGCTTCCCGCCCACCGTCACGGTGCTCCTCCATCAGAGATCACCTGCTTACATATTCACCGACCCTCTCGACCCCGACGCCTCGCCCTCCCCCCGCCGATCCCCGCGCGTCCGCGTCCATGGCCTCTCTTGCAGCGATCCTCGCCCGCCCCCTCTCTCTCCCTCTTCTCCGTCTCCGTCGCCTTCTCTCCTACGCCCCGTCCTCACGCTCCCGAGGCTATCCAGACTCCCATCATCACTTCATCAACTTCTTTTCTGCTCTGATTCCCGAATCAACTGATCGCTACTTCTTGTCACCTTTGTCCTTTTCACCGATCCACACAACCAATGCAATTAGAATAGCTTGTTTGTAATCAGGTATCATAAACACTATGAACGCCATCTACCATCAATATTGGTGGCCGATCAGTGGTAAGCTCGTGCAGCGCACTCGCCTCGTAAGTATTCCCAACGAAGAAAAAATGTATCGATAAAAAGAAGTCGGTTAACTGTGCAATGCAAATAGTACAAGTGAAACCCAGCCTTGGTCTTTTTTTCTCCGCAAAGCAAGCAGATAGTCACAGTGTCTAATGAAAGGGAGAGCAACTAGAATAAACGGAAACCACGGACCTCTGCCAGGCGACCCTCCCAACGTCGCTAAAGCGAATCCAAATCTAGGTGTCTGACTACGCCCGTCACAATTCACCGTCATAGTGTATCGTAACACTGTTGAACGCCCCAAATGGGTTCTCGTCCGGTGGAGAGTCCAGCCCGTCGTCGTAACCGGGCGTACCCGGAATGACAATGCTTCCTTGCTCCTCCAGGTGCAATGAACGTGACTCCTTCAGGTGGCGGAAATTGGTGGCATCAGCTCCGTTTGACGCAGTTGGAATAATCTGGACATCAAACAGGTGGATCAGCGGACACATCCACCAAACACGTATGAAGGAGCAAATGGCGCCACGTGGTACACGTTCCATCAAGGAAAACCCCGTCCCATGCCACGAACGCGGCGCTCTCGCGTGGTCATAGGCTAAGCAGAAATCGACTAGTCTCATCGACATACCGGTGGCCGTGTGTGGCGCAGCAGACCCCAGTTCATTTTGGCAAACCACTTGTGGTGCTTCACCTCGCTGGCACCGCTCCTGCTCCCTAACCGGGTACGTTCTTCCTTGTCCAACAACCGCACGATGATATCTTTCGAGGCACTGTCCCGCGCTTCTCTATCATGGCAACAACACTTCCATACGGATATCAACATACCTGGATATCTTGGGTGTATCGCGGAAATGCACCGGCAGCATCCGAATGTTCGCAAATGTATCGTTCCTCTCCTTGCCCTTGAACGGCGTAGTCGCGAACTGTGATGCCGATCCACGACGATCGAAAATCCAGCGCAATCAACAGTCCATTAGCAATCTCCCACACTCGACTTCGACATAAAAATAACATTCACGTACGATCATCTCGTAAATCAGTATGCCGAGAGTCCACCAGTCCACAGCAGCTGTGTGTCCTTGTGCAGCAATCACCTCAGGTGCAATGTACTCTGCGGAGCGAAGCACGGGTGTCAGACTCATTCCATGACGCACGGAGCATCCTGACCCTCAGTTCCGACAAACGAATTCGTCCTAAAATCACCCGTACATGACATCGTATCGATCATTGGCACCTTGAAGACATCGATCGTTACAAACAAGGTCGCATGCGGCGCGAGACACGTACCCCGTTTGGTTCAGACTGGTGAATGGTAGCCGGTCGTCCTCCTGGGTGTCCCGACTGCTTCGCTAGGTCGAAATCCGACAGCATGATGTGGCCGGATTGGTGTAGCAAGATATCTGTCAAGTGAACACGAACACGCTCGGAAGTAATGCGACAGCATGAGAAATTCGACGCACTTTCGGGTTTGAGGTCGCGATAAATAAATCCATTGAGATGTAGGTACTCCAGTGCGGCGACTACCTCGGCGGCGTAGAACCGTGAGCCGTCCTCCGGAAGACACTTTCCCGGACGTGTTTGCAAGGCCCGGAAAAATTCCCCACCCATGCAATATTCCATGCAAAAGTAGAGATACTGTTCCGACTGGAAGGAGTGGTAAAGCGTCACTATGAAGGGATGGTTGGATGTCGCCAGTATTTCTTGCTCGGTCAAAGCTCGCTTAATCTTCTTCCGCTCTACCATCTCCTTCTTTGAGAGAACTAGGGTCGAAGGTAAAACACTGAGAAGAAGTGAGGTCGGATCGGACCTGCCTTTCATAGCGAACAGCTTGTCCGTTTTCTTTTCTCTGACCAAGTAGACACGTCCGACGTCGCCCTTGCCCAACATCTTCATTTTCACGAAACTCGAGGGGCCAACTTCCACCTGCACGAATGATGTAATGTCGTTGAAGCAGAGAAAAAAAAAGAACCTACGGATCGAACTTTGATGGAGTTACTCGAATACGTTCGTCGGAAAGCAACTTTGCCGGGACCTTCAGCAGCTGGATTCGCGATACGGGTTTTCGGGGTTCCATGGCCTAGATACCGCTCGTGTCTCGTCGACCGAGACCTTGATGATCCCGAAGAGAGGGTCTCCAACGAATCATCTCCGTTCTCCGAAATACTAAAGGGACAACCGGGAACCGGGGGTATCACCTCTGCTGGAGCAAGCAAGCCATTTTTTGTTGTCGCTGTGGAACGCGGACCAGACATGAACAGATTTTTTGCATTGGGAGCAGAAGCGACACGACGAATGAAACGAGTTGCCGACGCGCCCATTGATTTCGGAGATAAGGGTCCTGGACGAGGTGGTGGAAGACCATGTCCCGGCGGGAGTACGAAGGACTGTTGGGAGGGATCGGCCGTCTGGGACCTGCCTGGAGAGTGCTGCGGAGCGCGACCAAGGTTGATGCGTTGCTTCTCTGACTTTGTCCTCACGCGCGTTTGAGTTTGAGATGAAACGACCATCCTGTCAATCACTTGGGACTGGACCTGGCTTGTATAGTCAGGCACAAGGTACGACGAATCTGGAGTTTCGCCGAAGTTTGAGTCGATAGACTGCGTTTTGGAGGAGGTGTAGGAAAAACGCTGGTCGGCAGAGTGTGGTGTCGTCGGCGTCAGTGATGGACTAGAGGGCGGACCAGGCGAATGTTTAGTGTTGAGAGTCGAAGATATGCTCCTGGGAGAGCGATCCAAAGGAGTAGGATTGACATTTGCCAATTGCTTCTTCGACGAGCTCGGCAAACGAAAGACAGACTTCCAAGATGAGTGTGACGGAGACAGGGTGGACGAAGATGTGTGCATGATGAAGACTGAGCAGGTTGGTCGATCTAGGATCCTCGATCGCGTCGTTGAACAGGACGAAAAGTCACGGGAGGATGAGGAGAAGTCCGTACAAGGATGAGCGGAAGAGGAAAAATAAAATGGTTTCCGGCAGAACAAGCGAAGGGACGACGGCGGGCGATATTATTGATGATGTTGTGCCACAGCTCATTCCGTTGGCGGCATAACCGCGCACGCGTCTTAGTCAGACGGCAAATGCCACTTCATTTTTTTTCACCCGCACGCCGACCGCTCAATTTTTTCGTCGCATGAACATTAGAGGATATGTAGTACGATTAGTAACGGAATCAAATACGCAATGGCTGACAGGGCCACACAAACCCTGACCGTCCAGTTGCACTTGTGCAGATCGAGCCCAGTTGTAATCCGGTTGGATCCATTCATCGGGTATGTGCGTTTCGCCGGAGCTTGGCCCAGCTTGTTCGGAAAAAGTGTCTAGCTCGTCAATGAACCGCTCCATATTACGTTTCCTTGTTCGGGTAATGTAATGCAGAGAGTCTGCCGTGCAGGGACCCTGGCGCTCGTACATAAATACCACAAGGGCAGTTGGAGTTTGAATTACGCTCGAGGGGGGTCATTGAAAGGGCTTTCACCGGGTACAGTGGTGCGGTCGGGATACTGATTTCTGAGCAGAATGATCCCGTGATCAACTGCCCTGATGGACCATTTACCGCGTAACCACTTGTTGGTGACAGGCAGGTGGTCGAGGTCGATCCGTGACAGCTATATTTGTCGAGATAAGGAACAGAGCTGAGCATTCCGCACTCACAGGATATTCCCGCCTGCATGAGAACGGAGCCGACTGTGTGGCGGGCGTTTAGCAACACCAGTGTTTTGTCAGACACAGTCTCAGAGCGAGAGGACGCTAATCAGTGCCTAGTGAGTCGGTGCTTGTCCATACTCGTGCTCATCATATGCTGGCGTCATCCGAATCCGCCGGCAAAGGAGTCCCACTTTGTCCAGCAGACAAGTACAATGTTTGATAATTCACACGCGAGCCATTATCATGCTTAGCGAACGTGCGGCAAGTGCGGAGAAACTACGGCAGTTGGCACGCCGGTGACGGAATGCAAGGGGCAGTGGGACTCTGGACTGATGCGACAGGGTGTTTGCATGGGACGCTGGGGCGATGGTGGAGACAGCACTGGGTCGTGGAACAAGAGGATCTGAGCAGGTTCGGCTGGGCAACGACCGACGTACGCGGAGAATGACATTGGGACGTGAAACGACGCTCGCGAGTACTTTCCATGTTATACTTATATCCCACTCGTTCACCCCTTCCATGTGCCATCCTCTACTATCATGTCTTCCCGCAACCCAACCGAGTCACGACCGCTCCTCCACACCTCCCTCCCCCCATCCTCATATTCTAACCTCAACTCACCCGCACCGGAAGATCCCCCACCGCCAAACGATGTCTCCCGTCTCGACTTCTTCTGGATCATATCTGGTCTCTGGAGCACTGTCTTCCTCGGGGCCCTCGATGGTAAATATTCGTGTTCTCCTGGATCCGCACATGTGCGTCATCATTATCTCCACAGGCACAGTCGTAGCTACCCTCGTCGCACCCATCGGAAGCTACTTCAACAAGTCAGAGCAGTCCTCATATCTCGGCACTTCCTACCTGCTTTCCGTCTGCTGCTTTACCCCCCTATATGGCGAGTGCCTGCGATCGCCCTCCTCGTCCTCCCTCTAACCTCATATCAGGGCGACTAGCAGACATTTTGGGACGGAAGGGAGCAATGCTTCTTGCATTGACTCTATTCGGTCCGTCTCGCAGATCTCCCTAGGAACGCACACTTCCTAATCTATTATAGGCTCTGGCACAATCGCCTGTGGTCTTGCCCCTTCCATGGAGTCCCTCATTCTCGCCCGAACCATCGCTGGAATGGGCGGAGGCGGGTGCGTTCATCAACTACATCATTTCATTCTTGTCCGTCACTTATCGGCACCGCCTCCTCTCATCAAGTGTCATGACAGGTCCGTCCCTCATCCTCCATCCTTCCCCTCAAAATTCACGTCCTCCAAGTTACCAGCATTGCCATCACGGATCTCGTGCCGTTGTGAGTACCTCCTTTTCCCCCGCATGTCCCTATGCCGAACTAGGCTTTCTTTCCAGAAAGCACAGAGGACTGTATCAAGGAATGACAAACATGTAAGTTGCCCCGCTCGACGGTCCGCGATCTGTTCTTGAGCCCCACCAGCTTGTTCGGCCTCGGGGCAGGTCTAGGCGGTCCCATCGGAGGATGGATAAACGATACCTGGGGATGGTACGTCTCTCAACAAACGTGCTGTCGTTGCTTTGGTGACCGTCAAATCAGGCGTGCATCTTTCCTCTTGCAGGTGATGCTATTTCTATCCAGCGAGGATGCCGAGACACGCTAATCTCTCTTTCTCGGTCAGGCACCATTACTACTTACCTCTTTCGCACTCGTTGCGCTCAAGGTCAACATAAAGTTGCCCGACGCTGTGGCGAACGAAACCACATATTCTAAACTTGGTCGCATAGATTTCCTTGGTTCTTTCACTTTGGTTGTTTCCGTCGCGAGCATGTTGTCTGCGTTCAGTATTAAAACGACAGACGAACTACCGTGGTCCCATCCGCTAATATGGGGGTTGCTCGTGGTGAGCGGTATCTTCGGGTTGGCATTCGTCTATGTCGAAGCGCGATGGGCGCAGTACCCTGTCATGCCGCTACGTTTAATATCGCAACGCACACCATTAGCCGTTGCCTTGGCCAACTTTATGGCGTCGGTGACCGCATTCTCTACGGTTAGTGTGTCGACAAAACAACGCGTCTTCTCCGCGACAATGATCGCCTCTTTTATAGCTTTATAACGTACCGTTGTATTTTTCTGCAGTCAGGTTAAATTCGGCCACAGGCGCCGGTGAGCTGAATGGTTGTTCCTGCTCACTCGTCGTCTCATCTAATCTGGCAGGTCTTCATCTGTTGCCGCACTCCGTATGTCATACCGGTCCCTCCCTGGGTTCGATACTCACCTACATCAGATCGCGTTGTCAACGGGGAGCGTGTTGGCAGGCTGGTCAGTCCTGACCCTTGCTGCCAAGAAATTTGTTTTTGAACCCAAGGCTATCCAGGTGGATGCGTAGAACTGGAAAACTTTACAATCTTACCCTGTGTTCAGCTGCGCTATGCATATTAGCAAGCGCGCTCGTTGCTTTGTGGGGCGACAAGACGTCAACTCTCCACTTGTGGCTTGACATCGTACCACAGGGATTCGGAATGGCCAGCCTCATAACGACCACGTTGATCGTATGCATTTAACCATTTATCGGTCTTCCATCTCACACACTAGTCACGCAGGCGATGATCGGAGGTGTTTACAAAGAAGACATGGCGGTGGCCACCGGAAGTGAGTTCCACATTCTCACAGCAATGACGGGGAGGTTGATTGTCCACATCACCAAGTCACATATCTCTTTCGTACCACGGGTCAAGTTCTTGGGGTCAGTCTGTCAGGCACACTGGTCCAGAGCGTTCTGCTGCACCAGTTGAAGAAGCGGATCACGGGACCTGGATCTTCAGATGTCAGCGGCGAGGTTGATATGAACGGCTTCATTTGTGTACTGACATCCTGCCCTTTGCCCAGATCATAGAAGAAATACGGTAAGAAAGCCATTGGAGCACTGTCCACGTTTATGACTGGTGGGATTGCACACATTAGGCATTCGATCAGTTCGATTCCAGGCCTTGCCCCTCCTCTTCGGAAGGTGGCTGTAGAGTCGTATGCTACTGCATTGCGTGTGGTATTCATTTCACACGTCGCGATCAACATTCTCGTTTTCATCGCCTGCATACCTATTGAGGAACATCCTCTTCCGTGCGTCTTCCTTGGCCACCCTTATCCCTGTACAGCTACCTATGTAACGTGCTGTTTTCCAGGGGAACACACCAAGAACAGGAAGAATATTACCGTCAACAACGGAATGGAAATGAAGGATCAGAACAGTAGAGCGAACATCTTCACGCATGTTTCTAGCATTCCATTCAGCTATCGTTGTGATGATACCTTGACGCGGAAATTTGCACTGTAATATGATCACATTCGTCCAGACCTGTCACAGAATTCTATGACCAGCGCGTTTTGCGTGTGTACTCTTGTCTGGACCCTACAAGCCTCGTGCGATCAGATGTTCGAGACCGGAGACAGAGCAAACATGAATTCATTGGAGATACGCTCAATGCTCTGTGACAGCCCTCTCCTGGATCCAACGTCTGGGCCGCTTTTCTACGACCGCTAGCGATCCACCTCCTCGTGTGTTCCGTTCGCTGTCTGCGTGATAATTTCGGTCAGACCGCACGGGGCATGGAAGGACGTTCGATGCGGAAACGGTCAAGACCGATGCCAAGAATGTGAGCCCAAAGAGGGTAGAGACGAATTTGCGACGTTGCCGATGTGTGATGCGGAGGATACCGGGCATTACTGAAGTGAACGGTTCAACGACAGTAGGTAGCAAACGGCGGACTTCTTACCAACTCGCTCTCCATAGCAAGCGTTTTGGTTTTGGTTCTTCAAGTGGATACAGGTTCGAGGCGTGCTGAGCAGCAAGCAGCGAACGAGGGATTATGAGTACGTTCCGAAGAGGCGGCCTATAATTTTCTCTTCCCGAATTGACGGTTATTTGGTTCTCGCGTTGGGAACCCGTGACAAAGAGTTAGTACAACATTTACAGCGAACGCGACAGTTGGTCGACGAGAACTTCGACCCATGCCCAACTTTCGCCCAAACATTCGCGTCCTTCGGGACATGAAAGCGCGCAGCGGCGTCATGGAGAACGAAGTCATGCGTCGAGCATATCAATACGTCGCCCGCAATGAGACATTGCCGCCTCACGTGCGCCACCAGGCTCAGCTGCAGCTCAACGCGTTCGGGAGGTACACTCGTCCCACCTCTGTCGTCAATCGGTGTACCGAGTCGGGACGCGGGCGGGGTGTCATGAGCGAATTCGGGCTTTGCAGGGTACGTCTCTGAGCAAGTCTGCCCCGGAGGTCGACTCTCGTTCTTACTGAGATCCCCTAGTTTCAATTCCGAATAAAGGCGTTGAACAATGAAATTCCAGGTGTCAAGAAGGCTTCTTGGTGATCGTTTTCGTCGATTCGTTCGTTCCGGTGAGCGCCGTGTGCTCCCCAGGCAAGACCGAATCTCATAGTTCCATTAGACTTGTCGCGGGTATATTGCATGTAGAGCTGAGGGAACCTTGGTTTACATTGCTACATACGCGTGTATATATTTACGCTAGAAAAAGGCAACTCGACTCTTAGTTTGTTAGAATACAGGAATACAGCATCTCAAGTAGCAGGCGAATCGCCTTGAGCACCAATATCGGTCAATGAAAGCTCACTCTCGCCTCGGTCTCGTCTCCAACGGTTGCAAATACTGAGTGTGGCGGTTTCAATCAAAAACCTGTTTGTTGAAAGTTAGCAACCGCAACGATGGTAAACAGGGCATCGACTTAACGAGTATTTTCGCAACCACCACTCTGGCAACTCCCAGTTACTGTGCGCGAGAACATCGTCACCGTGTAATTTGATAGCTTTCTTGTAGTCAAAATAACAATCTGTCAAAGAGAACTGGCCTAAAACGACTCATCAGCCTATCAATCCACGGCACGGAATCACGAGACTCCTGACCTCGCAGTAGGATAATACGATCCCGTAATCCAGGGTGAACGATGCGGTCGATAACACTTTCTATTTTGCGTCAGGAACTGTACGTCACTTGACACGAACACAGAGACATACCATGGTTGATTGTCCTATTGTAAGGCAATCGATCAACAAATGGACCGGAAGTTCCAGAACAGAGGAAAATAATACTTACCTCTGGACAAGCGTAGGACGCAGTGAGGAGGGCAAGCAGTAGGCACTATTTCTCATGTAGTTGTCGAGATGGTACCTAAGATTGCGGTCAGACCGCAGCAGATACGACTTCAGGTGACGCATACTTGATAAGCTTGAAGGCTTCGATCTTTTTGGGATCTCGCATCTCCAACAGCGACCCTTCCTCATCTTCCGGCTCGTCACTTTGTGGCGGAGGGAGCAAACGCTGCTGGGAAGTCACTGCCCCATTTTTATTTTGCGGATAAGGTAAAGAATTTAATCCTTGATCAACCCCAATACCAATCGGTGGGATATATGACGAATATGTACTAGAAGTCGAAGGGGTGGGATAATGAGCAGGGGTGCTGGAGGAAGACTGTGCCATGAAGACAGGCGAACTGCCATGGCCGTTACGGAGTACGTCTGAGAATATATTTTCCTGTGGTGATCGTGCGGCCGAAGAATATATTGGGGCTGGGGGATGAGAGGGAGCAGACACGGCAGAATTGATTGGCATAAGGAGATGATAATTGTCGGGGCGGTCCACAGAGGTGTCACCACTCAAAGTCCTGGATTTCTTCAGACGATCAGCATTGGAGTCATTGTCCTCGAGCGGCCGCTTCGAGGTACTGGATTGGGGACCCGACATCGACGACATCGAACTTGAAGACTGCGCAGCCTTTTGGGACTGTCTGCGCGTTGCAAAGCTCTCCCAGGCGGTGTCCGTCTCCGCTTTGTCGAGAAACGCGGTCCATTCGTTCATTTCGTAACCGAGTTTCTGTACCATGCCACCACTCCCTTCGGCGATAAACCCAGAGATACTCTTGAGTAGATTACGTAGATGCGAGTTTTCAGCCATGAGATCTGGGAGCGGAGATGAAGTGTAAGTCACCACAAAGTACCAAGATTTGTTATACTGACCCCGTAGGATACCTCGCAGACCGGCTAATGCCTCATCCTGAGAACTAGAAAGAAGCTCCACGCGGGCTTCAAGGTCGCGGATCTACACACGCGCTCAGCGAGACGTCAGTGCTACTGAGACCATCGTACCTTTTGTTGTTTTCGCAGACGGAATTCGCGTTGAGCTATGCGGTTCTGGTCTCTCCGTGCGGCTTGAGAACTGCGGAAAATGAACACCAGCGCTTAGTGGAAGGGCGCAGAACCGACTTTGGATTCTTCTTTCTTCCAGGTTTACCGGGACCTAATATGCCTCGAAATTCTTCAGTGTAAGATTGGGTCTCGATGTCCGAGTCCTACGTGAAACAGTTGACAATATCAATGTCATTACACATTCAGGATCGGTCACAACTCACTAGTTCAGCATCGCACGAAAGACTTCTCGTTGTGTCGTCAGGCATGGCGGTGGTAGCGTGCAAGAAATCGAGGGTCAGGAACCAAACAATTCTATACAAGATGTGTAAATATCTCTCTTTTACGAACTGGGCAGCGGTAGACGACCCACAGGCTGTTGGATGTTTTGAAGACAAGTTTGCAATACACCGGTTGCCGGACCTGCCGACCTCGCTGACGGCATTTGAGTGGGGTCATCTAAGCATTTTAACCTCCGCCCCCTCCGGCATCTCCTTACATGGGTGATCCGTTAGGAACATGTACATACCAGGAAGGCATCGGCCGGCCGGCCGCTCGGCCCCGTACTGAGCTGACTCAACCGTGGCGTAAGGGCGATGAGCCAGCCCCTCCGTGAATGGATGGGGTGCACTAAGTTCAATCGATGGGACGACTGCCATCGACCCTTTTTACGATGGCTTGGGCCCACCACGCATCATGCCAGGCCAAGTGCATTCATCCCTGCATCACTACCGTCGCGGGCAATACCTTGCATTCGGGGTCCCTTGAGAGTCAGGGTCGTCGTGGAGCCAATTCTGCCCTCAGCCGGACTTAACCAGCTCTTACCGCACTTGGTTAGTAACTTGGTCTGACTCAATGTGAGGCTCTGAGGCGTTAGACCAGTTAGAAAGAGTCCGTCCGTCCGATCGATCTGGTTCCGTCCATATAGCCGAGGTCATGACGGAGTCCCCGACCACCTCCATGATATGGGCAATCAACGTTTGAAAAGTTTCACGTTTATCCCCCGGATCCGGTGAGACGAACCTAGAGGCGGATCATAATCTGGGATAAATTATTGTTTCCTTGTCAACATCCGCGTTTTTTTAACTCAACCCTTGACCATACTGACCTCTGTCGAGCAGGGTCCCAGTCCAGCTGGGAATCCGCCGTTAACTCCACCCTTCCCGAAGCGAAAATATCGGCCTTCGTTGACTGGATCGCGTTGGAACTTGGTCTAGAGAAAGGTCGGCCCTCTTTTCTCTGTTCCTGAACTCGGATACGCTCTCAGGTTCTCATCATCGATGACCTCATTGTTCTCCTGAATTTGACATATGTTCGTTTTCGCATCACGTACAAATAACCAAGTGCGAGATACAGACCAGAAGATGCCATCCATTCTGCATTTCCTCGATTAAACCGCGTTCATTCCCCAAAAACGAATTATACTTACTCGGGCCAAATCTAGGTTGCCTATATATTTGCGTCTCTATTAATTCAAAGCAGCCGCACGCCGTAAATTCGTTGCATCCGCTGAGCACTGAAAATTCTCGTGAAGCTCAATCCAACGCTCTACTCCTCGCTGCTCTCACTTGAATATGACCGACTCTGACATTGTGCTCCGCTTTGTTATCAATACCGACAGCAATGTCGACATGCGTAGCTTTCGTGTGTTGCAGGTGCTCGCAAACGCACAAGAACTGGAGCTGTACAAGGTCTTTGTCTACCATCTCAGCTCCTTCCCTGACACTGACCGCGTCTTTTTTAGTTTTCGCATCCTTTGACCGGTCACTCTATGGGGACGACGACCTTTCAGCGCAAGAATCTTGACACCCTTATTTTCGAGACCGCCGGATACATTGAATGGTTTTCTAGTTTCAATGGCACGGTGTGGTTTGGCGTAGACGAGGTTAGTCACGTCGTGCGCTTTGCATCTCCGCCATGCTCACGCTAGCTTCTAGGTATCCATAAAGGATTTGCGCAAAGTAAAAAATGGTGGCCAGTGAGTTTCTTGAGCCTACAACGTTGGTAACGCTTTGCTGAGAAGTGGACGAGTAGATCCTGGAGATTCAAGGTATCTGGGTTGGAGTACAAATGGAAACGACGAGAAAATGGGGTTGACATGTTTGTGAGTATTCTTTTTCTTTGAGCGTTATGTGATTGCTTAGGCGTTGTGTTAGTGTATCGACTCCAAAGACAGACACGTAGCGGCGTGGTCTTCGGAGCAGAGAAAACTCTTGGTTTCTCCGCACTTTGTCACCATCTTGGATCGCATCGTTGTAACATGTTTCCTGCACCTTTGGTTCAAAAGACTGGGGAAGTGGTGAGATAGCGGTTTTCTTTTCACCTTTTACATAATCCCTCTCCCCTCCATTTTTTTTATTGCAAGGAACATAACATCTCTTTAAATACTGTACAAAACCATTGTTATTATTAGGCTTTGGTATGCCACCGCCGCGTTTCAGAGCGGGCGAGTACAATGTATTCACACATAGTTTATACTATAATATATAGATACCGACTTGTCCAAGTGCAGATTGAATGTAAAAGTTTTTGATGCTCATGTCGCGTTTGATTAATCTGCAGGTGCATATTACACCAAAGAATTTCTTGCGTGAAGGATACAGGGTCGTGCTCTGCTTCAGATCCAGCTATCCAGCCAAACGTCGTCAATTGGGTTGACTGCAGTAGAGCCAAATAGACGAATGCACTGCACGGAGACCGTGTGATCGAACATGACAGAATAGAAACCAGTTGCGAGACTGATGGTAGCAGCCACCAGCGGCAAGCAGTTTCTCTCGCTCCGCATGAGAAAGGTTGGGTAGCATAATCGGACGAGAATAGCAGGAGATGATTTTTGAACGCCGAGTCGGGAATCATCTATCCAATTCTGGCGAGCGCAAGCGCATCACGAGCAACCTACAATTATGTCACGGAATCTTGAAAATGCTTGGATGTTGCCTGCAAGAAAGTTGGTGAGAGCATCGAGACACCAACCAGAGTTACAACACATCACAATTCTCGCTCCTCCAGGTGCTTGTAGAAGGTTCTTCCAGTTTCATGCAAGCGAGTACAATCCGGAGCTGCAGGGTCATGGCGGCGGGGTCATTCCAAGCAGACCAAGCGAAAAAGACTTTCGCAACTCGGAGCCAAGCGTGATGGTGGCGGACCCGAGAACGTGGGTATCTCTTTGCTCATCTTGGTACATCGAGCCTGCGGTTGTGCTTGGGTTTGAGATTACGCAGGAGGAGTGCCAGAAGACGATGACGACCCAGGTGCCGTGTCCGCGTCGGGTTGGCCCGGTAACGGGAGGTGAATCGCGAACGATTGACGCGTGCTTGCGTCATCGACTGTGTGGGAGGGAAAGGATATTCGTAGAAACGCGCTGTGATCCTCGACTTCGAACGTATGTAACCAGATGGACGAGCGGGACCAAAGTTGAGTGTGGTGGAAGGGAAAAAACCGACCGTGAACGACAGAAACACTGAGACGGGCGGGCAACAGAACTGGACCACGCTCTATACGAGTACAAGGGACTACCTAGACACACGTGACTGGTATGCCAGTCCATTGTCGAGATCACCGAGCCTCGAATTGAACCACTAGCCGAAAGCTGAATGCGTGTGCCCGGGAGCAGAAAAAAAAGCTTACTTCTCGTCGTTCGCTTCTTGTACATGATCCGATGTCCACATTCCCGACAACGGATGGGTTCCCTCGACTTTATCTCATTTTTCGCGCCGCAATCTGTCGCACGTGGATCAGATATGATACGATGGGTACCGACACACGGAAAAGGTACCTGCGCATATATATTCCATATCTTGGCGTGGATTTGGAGCGAAACCACCGCCTGCGGCGGAGGTGTTCGGTTGGCTTGGCTGATTCATGGCTGGTTTTTGGACAAAGGTTGTTTTTCCGATTCCGGCAACACGTGATGCATGCACCTGGCGACGGTTCGTTTGGCAATTAAGACAATCACGCTATACAGCGTGCGTTGCTCTGGACGACAAGCAATGTTAATCTGTATCCAGCAGGCGAACTTGCTTGTTGATGAGCTCGCGGTCGGTTGTTCGCTAAAGCACTTTGGTGTTTGTTCAACGAGCGTCAAGTTCACTGCCTTGATTAATTTTGACTGTCACATACTGACGCGCGGTTCGGAACCGGGACGAAAAGGCTGTGCCAGAGGACGATCCCCTTGCCGACGAGTCTGGTTCCTATTGTTAGCCGTGCAGGCTGAAAGACAACGCAACTTGCAGCGTTCCGAAGGTTACGCTCGTGGATTTGACGACCGTTCATACGTGACAACCGTGGGGCGTATCCAAGGCGCCTTCTGCCCACCTATAACTGCTCCTTCGCAGACGAAACACAGACCCCCCACACACACACATACGATGGCCAGCGCACTCCCGTCGTTTATCGAACTCATGGCTTCCCTCGGTCTCGACAACGATCCAAAACTCTCTTCGTCCCGTCTCATCACTTCTCGTCCTCGCTCCGATTCCTCTTCTTCCGCCTCTTCTCTAGGCAGCTCAAATCCAGGCAACAGTCCAATCTCACCATCCTTCAATATATCATCAGAGTCCGTCCCTCGTGACGTGGACGCCGATAGGCGTCATGGCTCCTCCCGTCTGCGGACCGTCCGGTTTTCACCTTATGCTTCCCCAAACGTAAGCACATTCTATCCCTCTATCGCGTCGGCCTCGCTCAACGCATGTGTAGTCCTCCACCAGACAGAGCAGCTCTACATCGCTGACTCAAGAGGCAGACGACGGGAGCAGGGTATGTCACCGCGACTCCCACTCCGTGATCAGCCGATCTGACGTGTAACTGCATCAGTCTACCTCCCCACGCTTGTCTTCGTCTCCAGCTCGAAACAGACCGTCTCCCTTGCAATCTGCCAAGAATTCCCGGGAGTTGCATGCACCCATATCAAGTTACGCCCGTCGTAGAACACCACAGAATTCTCCCACAGCGGCAACTTTCCCTCACAGAGTACATACTGATCGACCTGAAACTATCGTTTTACCATCCCTCTTGCCTGCGCCTATTTCGCACTGACAGTGATTCGTGCCTGATTTTTTTCGTTCATGATGATTGGCGAACGACATGGACCGTCTTTTTCCGTATCTAACACACATTCCTTGCCTTTTTTTCTTATCACGATGGACTGGATGTACATTCTATTCCGCGATACTCGGACACTCATTTGTACATCATCAATGGCATTGCGTTCGTTACTCTCTTTCCTTCTTTCTTTAATTTGGTCATGGATACGGTAGCTTTCCCTCGGGTTCTAGATGTCAATCATGATCGTCTTCGTTGGGACCCGGACAATGACTCTCCAGGTCTCCGTCATTCTCATACTGGGTTCCACACCAAAAGCAATAGGCATATTTTTCGCGGAGATATGTGAGAACCAGCGTCAGCCGATCTCGAGGCTATGTGAACAAACGGTTAACGGTCGAACCGGAAAAAAGTGTGTCGGCCCGGACATACCCCGAGACGAAGGAAATACGCAGCCTCTTCGACCGTTTCTGGCGGGTAACCTTCTGGTTGTGTCTTGTGCGTCCCGTTGACGTCCGGTGGCGCCTCGTCGTTATCTTCGTAGCCGGTGATGGGATGCAGTGCATCTGCTCGCATCTGTTCACGCAAGCGAGTCGTCTCGTCACCTCTCCCGGAGGGTATAGGAGGATTCTCCTGCGTATACTCCACGAGCACATCCATCAGGCCCTGAGGGACCGAATCGACTTCGTTAGGGTTGATCCACAGAACGTTGAACTATAGTGCGTGCGTGAGGCCCCATGATGGAATCAGCATCCAATGATTAAAAAGTCCACGAACCGTGATACCCGCCGTGTCATCGAGGGTCATGCAGGTCCGCTGCGCAGGCGCCAAACGGCCTTCAGCGCGCCTTTCCTCGTATTCTCGGCGGCTAAAGTCTCGGAAACTCTCCTTGTCGGTGGATTCCTCGGCCATCTTTGCCATCTTTGCGATACGATCGGAGGCGCCGGGCGATCTGGGGCGTTTCCCTAGGCCGATGCCTTTCTTGCCTGCGAACAGGATGAGAGCGGTGGACGGTGGACGGTATCACGACGAACCTGTCCATTCATTCAGGGGGAGCGGTTCGGCTCTGTGGGACGGATCTGACGATGCATACCGTCGTTCGCCGGTGGGGCTCGGTTCTCGTGCATCGTTCGACAACTCGGGGACGGGGGGAGAAGCATCGCGGGCTAGCGGCGGGTTCTCGGTCTGACCCAAGGATTGGCCTACTTTGAAGCCCATTTTGAGCATGATGCCCAGTGCCTTGTTCTCCCCGATTTTGTCATCTTTCGCCCGCTCAAAGAGACTCGTTCGGAGACCTTCTTCCCTGGATTCCTGCTCGCGCTGGCGACGGCTCTTGTGTCGGTTCTGTTCGTTCTTGACGCGACTCTGTTTCAGAGACTCCTGGCGTCTCTGGGCGTATGTCTTTGGCTGGGAAGATGAGGCGAGTGCGTCGACGAGAAACTTGTCAGATAGATAATCATCCTCGTCCGACATGATGCAACACGGTCAAACAGGGACGAACAAACATCAGACGCTCGTGGGGTCATTAATAGCCATGCAAGTATGTAGCGAGTCGCATTACAAGTTGACGAAAGCGACAAGTACTAGAAACACTGCGCCGAAAAGGGAACGAATTACTCGACTCGAAAACTTAGCAAAGGAACAAATACTAGGTCACGATAAACTGGCATCGGGGGTGAAATACAGGGAGGGACGTGATCACACGAGCACATTCAGGACTCCGGGGCATCGTCCTGTAAAACTTCGTTTTCAGCCTCGTCCACCTTTGTGGCATTGACGGCGATCTTGACGGCAACAAGACGACCAGCGACTTCTTTGCCTTGAATTTCTTGAATTGCCTTCTGTTGCTCTTCTTCGTTGCCGACGTCGACGAAACCATAACCTTTGCTCCTCCTCGGCCTTCCAAACTTCCTGCGGACGACGCGGGCAGAGACGACAGCTATGCCGGCGTCGGCGAAAAGAGCGAAGAGACCATCGTCATCGATGTTGAAGCCAAGGTTTGCGACGAACAGCATGTTCTTGGAAGGCTCGCCAACGGGGTCTTCGCCAGCTGGGCGAGGGGAACGTGGCGCTCTCGGCTTTCTTACGCGAGGCAGTCGCTTAGGGGAAGGGTCCTCGGCTGCATCTTCGGCAGCGAGTGCGTCGTCGGCTTCGTTTGGTGCGTCGTCGTCTGCAACCAATCCCTCGTAGAGCAAAGGCTGCGCTTGGGCCCTGCGCTTTGGCTTGCGCTACACGAGAGTGATGAGAGAGGAAATAGGAGATGGAGTGAGGGAAATGACATACTGTAACTTTTTTCTTATTTTTCTTGGGTTTTGCTGCTTCGTCAGAGCCCGGAGCAGCAGGTGGGTCATCCGCCTTTAGGTCGCCGTTCGCCTCTGCGTCGGTGACTTCGCCAAGGACAGGCTTGCCACCGCGCCTACCTGGACGTCTCTTTGCCCTTCTTTCCCTTCTCTCCCTGTCCTTTTGATCTGAAGGCTTGGCAATCTCGACGATGACGGGACGGCCATCTAGATCCTGTCCGTTGAGGGACTCGACTGCCTTTTGAGCAGCCTCTTCGCTGGACACGGCGACAAAGCCATAGCCTGCGGGGCGTGAACCACGCAGGATGACATGTGCTGAGATGCTGGGGACGGTGAGTTTAAAAGGAGAAAGGGAGGGGACGGAAATTACATATCGTTCTCTACGGGCGCAAAGAACATCTTTAGCCCTTCATCCGTGGTGCAGTACGCAAGATTTCCAGCGAAGACCTGAAACACGAGGAAATGAGACTGCGGATCTGGATGGAATAGAAAATGTATGTACCTTGAAACCGGGTGCTTCTTCGATGTGGTCTTGCGCAGCCGTTGGCACGCCGTTTTCCGTGACAATGGCGGCTTCGGCATCGGACATTTTGAGGGGGATGAACTGATGGAACTTTAGGGGATGAACACGGGGATGAACTACGATTATTGTTCAAAGTTGGAGGTTGAAGAAAAGAACGTTTGATGGGGGAGGTTGCCCTTTTTGTACTGATTACGCAAACAAATCGTTACCATCCAAAACAATGGTTACCCACGTCGTCATATAAAAACCTGGCTCGGTTGCTATCATTGTCTTCTTCGACGGCTCTCTCCTTCACATTCTTTTTTTTTTTTTTGTAAAAATGCCCCCCATTAACTTGCTCAACTTTATTGCACTCGTTTGCATCTCTCTAGTCGTTCTTTCCTCTGCACCCGTCCCCGCAAACGCACTCGTCGCTGACCGCGCTCAGGTCGCCCGTCAGGTTCACGCACGCGAAGCAGTTGCCAGGCGCAAGCGCGACAGCCCCCCCACCTGCAAGCCAAGGCCCTCCTCGTCTTCCCCTCCCCCTGCCGACACTCCTACTCCTACTCCTACTCCCACTCCCACCCCGTCGTCCTCGTCGTCTTCCCCAGCACCCAGTCCCTCAAATGGCTCCTCTGGTAATAGCGGTCAAAAGAAGTGGTGTCTTGCCTGGGGCAATGGTGGCGAATGGATTCAAAACTTTGCCCGTCCCAACGTCGGCCTGTATGTTTCGTCTTCCCATCTCGATCTACTGATGCTACATTCCCCTCTAGTATGTATACTTGGGACGCGGATAAACCCAGCGGCGTTCCAAATGGAATAGATTACATGCCTATGTTGTGGGGTAACGATCAGGGCAGGATCAGCGACTTCCAGGTCAAGGTGGTTGCAGGCTATGCTGACAAAGCTGCCGGTCACAATGAGTGCGTATTTCGTCGTCCTCTTCGTTCCCGCTCTTATTTCCCCTTTCTAGGCCAAATGAACCGTCCCAGTCCAACTTGTCCCCGCAGGATTCTTTCGACGCCTGGATGAAATACCTTAACCCACTCAAAGGACAGGGTTACACCCTCTACAGCCCTGCCTGTACCGATGATGATAGCGGCATGTCCTGGTACAAAGAATTTTTCTCCCTCTGCGACAACACATCCGGTTGCCAAGTGCGTCTTGTCGCATAGCAACCAATCACCTACTCAATTTTTGCTCCCAGGTTGATGTCATTGCCTTCCACGCTTATACCACAAGCGCTGACCACCTGATCACTTACGCCACCACCCTCCATAATACTTTCGGTCGACCCGTAGCAATCACCGAGTTTGCTGACCAGGTATTTGTTCCCTCGTTCTACCTCCTTTTCGGCCCAATTAACTCCCCACAAAGAACTTCAGTGGCACTGGTGGCCAAGCAAGCATGAATGAAGTTTGGGATTTTGCTGGCAAGGTCGTTACTTTCGTCGAGGGCACTGATTGGATCGTGGCAGCGTGTCCCTTTGGTAAATCTTCTTTCCTTGCTCCGTTCGATGCCGACTCACAAAAATCCAGCTGCATTGCAGAACTTGCAAGGTGTCAATACCAACAACTCGTTGATCACCCCTGACGGTCAACCCACTGAACTGGGTTATTTCTACTTCGGCTGAGACATTCTCAACCATTGACTTTCAACTTCGCGGACCATTTTTTATGATACCCTTCACTCCGTAGACGGTTTTATATTTCGTCGTTTGCACGTAGTAAAGCGTGCCTTGCTCGTCGTGCTTCATGTTCTGTGCCGGATGCCCGTGTTGCCGACCCACGTATTGACTTGTTGAACAAGATGATCATTGCCATTATCATTCGTCGTGCGAGTCTGTCCGATCAAAATAACTCGCCTTGAGAACGTCACATAAAAGAGCATTGCGTCGGAAGGTCTTATCATTCTGTTCCCTGCGGAAATCGTCATGCACCTTCCTCCCGCAGTCAAGCAGTTGTTGACTCTGCGCAACCCACAGGCATGGCCCAGTCCTCCGATAGAAACGCTCCACCGCGTGTTCACAGGTACGCTGAACGAGGCCAAGCAACGAAATGCAGAGAACGGTTGGCTCGTCCTCTCGGTGAGTACACGGTCCTTCAATCTGCAGATCGAACCGCGCCCCTCATTGAACCCGAAATGACAGACATGCACACTGCTTGCCGCCAACAGACCCTCGTCCGTCGGGCATCTCTATCGTTTCATAACTAGGAACGAGTCCAGCCAGCCAGCGACACGAAGGTGCTTCACCGAGGCCGTGAACAAGGCAGCCATGATGCGCGAGGCCGCTCTGAAGAGCGTCATCTTCGTTGGCGTACCTCGGGTAAGTTGTGTGTGTGTGTGGCAAAAGAGAAGCTCTCCCCAGACCGCTGACCAAAACCGAATGACGATGATTTAGACGATCCTGTCCTTGACGGGCTTAAAGGACGCACTGGAAGACGACGTATACGCTGCTTTACGAAAGCACTCGATCAGGTATGGCTATGATATCGTAACGCGGCAGGACGGAGGAGCTAAGCGTTACCCACAGGGAAGCGACCGCAGAGAACGTCGAGGCGACCATCCAAAGAGGGACGGACTTGTGGCGATCCATCTACGAACCTCATGCAGACAAGTTGTACCACAAATTGGGGTCTCTTCACCCCGATTTCATCAGTACGTACTCGGTTTTGATCTCTCGCCCCGTGGCCTTATCTCTCCACCCCCCCTTTCCCCTTGCCTTGCCCTGCCTCGCCTTGCTTTCCAACCCCCCACCTCCCTCCCCTTTCCTTTCCTTTCCTTTTTCTTTCCCCCGTTCTCCTTGACTCCCGTTGATGGCAATCTATCACCTCGCCTCGTTTACGTGACGTGCCTCGAGTTTGATTAATATTAAATCTGCAACTTTCATTTCAGAATTTATCATCCAGGCCTACGGCACGGTTCTGTCCCCTCTGCCGCGAGGAGACCTGGAGCAAGGCAATCTCACTCGGGCTTTGGGCTCGGTTGTCGGAATCGCGACGCTGCGTGCCGAGGGACGGGTCGGCCCTCAGCTGGTCAGTCACGTCTTCGGTCTCCTCAAGGCACGCAACGGGCAGAACCTGAACGAGGAAGACAAGTTCCTGTCAAGCGACCAGGGCACGGAATGGGTCGTCCGCACGGTCGATGAGATCATGGATGCTGTGACAGCGGGGGAACAGGAGGACGCTAGTAGAATTCAGGCCAAGCTGTAGATATCCGGTGACGGCAACGCGGCTCGGTTGGGGGGCGTCCTCTTGTGTTATCAGCCGATTGATCGTATGTAAATGGAATGTCGTCGTTTTCTGACCTGTGTGAGAGCTTGGTGGCCTTGTGTCATCCCTTGCATCGTGTACTCCCCACGTGTGGGCGTAAAAACCCGTGTTTTCTGACCTCGATGGATGCGTCATGTTAGTATCATATGACGGCGCAAAATGCAACGCCGACTGTCGCGGATGAAATTTTCAGTGCATTGCGTGTCAACTATAGTACATGTGTTCGAATCGCGATGGATAGGTATGATGAGAACGTGTCACCGATGTAGTTTACAATGTGGATGCAGCAAAGTGCGAAGACGTCAAAGACCAAATGCTTGGCAAAACCGGTAGAGCATCACCGTTACCGTTACCGTGTCCATCATGGGCGGGTGCGTCTAGGGACACATGAATGAGCACGAGCGACGCGACGGCTGGACAGAAAAGCTAGCTTACTATCGTTCCCGCGCCCGCGTTCCGGAGGAAGTGCAGCTCTCCGTAGACGTCCCCGATCTGATACCGGGTGGGCCTCGTGGGCCGGAAGAAGGCGACAACATTTCCTGCGGGATCCTCCAGCTGCAAGTCGTGAAACCATCAATTACATGCCAGATACGGCAACGACCGCGCTCGGAACATACCAAAACGTCCGGTGAGTTGGAAGACGGCCGCCAACGATACTGCAGACCATCGGGGGCGTTAAAAATACGTGCGCCCTGTATGATGGAAATGAGCGTCGCCTCCGGTGGGGAAAAACGTTGCGCGGTTCGTTACGTACCGGGTAGCGAGGATCAGGGCGGACGAGGTCGCACATCGGCACCGCATTCTGGTAGAATAAAACAAGGAAACATGATCAGCCAACGTGTACGGGTTTCCTCCGATTGCATTGTCCTTACTTTGCCGATCACTGCCCGCCCGAGACCGCCATTGGAAGCCCATTCGAGCTTTGCGACGCGATCTTCTCTGTTGGCGCGCACGGCCCGCCAAAGAGTGGTAGTGCTTTGTCCGCTGCCGTTGACCACGGTCTGTGATGCGTTGTCAGGGATGGGGAAACGGAGGCGCAAGAAAAGGACCGAACCGCGAAGCGGTAGAGAACGCCCCAGGTGTTGAAGAGTTGGCTTTCACGGGGGTCCTGGTTTGTCCAGGACAAAACGTCATTTGTCGCAGCGGCCATGGCGAGAGCAGAGGGGTGGACGGGGGAAAGACTTGTGGAGAAGAGGAGGTGAGATGAGCCAACTCTAACGAGCACCGAACGGATAGACAAGACTCTTTATAGGGCGAGTTTCGAATAACATTTTCATAAACCGGACTTGTTTTCTTTTTTCTTTATTCCTTTTTTTCCTTTTTGTCGCGCTATGACGAATTATGGACAACGTGGACACGGTTGTGACAGATGAAGAATGAGTATGAGGCAACAAACGTGTTGTCGCAAAAGAAGCCAGATTCATTAAGATTCTGGAGTCTTTTGAGTGGAGTAAAGTCCGATGGGGCAGCCAGTTCGAGGCCGACATGATCGAGGAACAACACGCGGTGGACATAAGCGCGCCGATTTACCCATGGAACATGCGGATTGGCGTTGTAGCCGCCACGCTGGGAGGGGACGGGGATAGATAACCGAGAGCTCGAAAGGGTATTGGGAGGTGAGAATCTCGAGCAAGAATAAGCAAAGACGTACAAGTCGTGGCAAAGGACGGCGGAAAGAGGAGGTTCACGCGGTTGATAAAAGGACACGCGGGAGGGGAAGCGTCCCGGAAAGGCAGGAAGAGTGGCGAGCGAGAAGAAGAGAACGTGTCGGAGGAGTGCAGGTGAGGTGTGGACGAACTGGGCGTGTCAACAGCATGGCACATATGTTGGCACAAAAAACACAGCGAAACGCTGCCAGCGATCAGCCCCAAATCGAGTTCAAACCCATCTCAGATCGACCAACGCAATTCACCTCCTTCAACTTAACCTTGCTCGCCCTCATCCATGACGCGACCGCGCCTCTTCATTAATCTCCCCCATTACAATGACGCTCTGTACCTACGTCCCCCCTGATAAGCAACTCTGCATTCACTACCTTGCTAGTCGCGCACCTCTCCTTGCGTCACCTCGTCACCGCACCACCTCCAGCCCCAGCGTCCGCGCGGTCCCAATCACCGTGCTCGCGATCGATTCAAGTTTCAGATGCTTCAGGTGTTCGTCTCTCGCCTTGATTTTCGCAATCTCGTACACGTGTTTAAGGCTGATAGTGCCCAGTACTTCGTGTCCGGGGCGCCCCGGCCCTTTTTCCAGCCCGGAGACCTGCTTCAGCAGGTAGCTTGTCGGTGGCGTTTTGGTCGTAAAGGTGAATGTCCTGTCCGGCTGGACGTGTATCATCGTCGGAGTGGGCACACCGGGCTCAATGTGCGCGGTCCTGGCGTTGAATTCCTTGCAAAAGTCCATAGATTTTACACCGCGCGCCCCCAATGCAGGGCCGACCGGAGGACTTGGCGAGGCCTTTCCTGCACCAATCAATAGACGCTGCACGAAATTAGAGCACTGGACGGGCAAGCAAGGAAATGGGACGGACAACCAAGTGGACTTGACCTTTGGACATGGCTCCGGCGTTGTATGTGTGCAACCAAAACAAGCGACAACAACCACTTTCATGGTGGCGTGCCACACCTCACTCGCGTTCTCGACAAAACGTACATTAGCGAGCCAAGTAGTCCTCAAAGAACGTGACGACCCCTTGTCCAAACGTAGCAATGTCTCTATCCGCAAATATCGTGTGCACCACCTTCTCAGCCTGTTGGAAACACCTCTCGACCACCGCCCTCTTTGGGCAGACCGTTCATCGCATCTCCTCCCGTACGCAACCAAATGAGCTCCCACCTTGTTGTTCCGAAAATCCCAAAGCAGAACACGCCCGTCCTCCGTCGCCTTTGTGAAGTGAACCAGATGAACACTGCCTCGCGTGTGTCCACTCGCAAATTTGCCGTTGGCGTTACGGTGCCCAAAACTCAGGCATGGCTCACCGTCAAAGTTCCCTTTGCGGCTGTCATACAGCAAAACTTGACGGTCCAGGTGCTGGACCTAACATCTTTGTTTGAGATGTCATCACTAGCATGCAACAATGACACTCACCTCCAGCAGTGTAACGTGCGCTGCTTGCGGATGTACGTGTATCTGTTGGATGGCATTCGACAGAGGATGCGTCGTCGTCGTGCAACGGTTAAGATCCGTTATGTGCAGTCTCCTCTGTGCTGACGCCACTACCGATCGGTCACGATCACGGTACGCCAGCGCCATTATACAGGCACCATGTGATACGACTTTCCTGGAAAGAGCCTCGTTTAGGTTTTCAACGCCTGCCGTCCATTCATGAATAGTTCCATCGTAGCCACCGGACAAAAATTTGATGTAGCCACCCTCGGCGTGTATTGGGGTGAGGCAACTCACACCTCTCTTCTGCACATCTTGGTAGCGCGGCCCACTGCTGTGTGGGGACCATGTGATATCGATCATTTGGGGCTTGTCCTGTTCATGTGCCATTGAGATTCCTCATACCCGCTCAACAGACAGGACTCCGCATGCATACCGCGACAGAGACGAGTGAAATCTGATGCGTGCCCTTGTCACATCCGAGAACAGCGGTATTCCCAACCATGCAAACGTCTCCTACATGCCGAAAGACTCCGGGATTAGGGAGCGAGGAGCCAGTTATCCGAAACCTGTTACACGATCAATAGTTACAGGATGACAGGTGATCCCCACACTCACTTCTTCTTTCTGTCTATAAAATGACAATCACCTCGCATAGTGACTGCAACTAGCGGAAGCTCAACGGAATCCGGCATCAAGAGTCGCCGAGCACGTCCATAGTCAGTTTTAGGTAAAGGTACTCTTTTGAGTTGCGGATCAGAAGCCTGGCGGACCGATTCTTCGTCGCTCTCGCTGCTTGTGATCGCAGCAGCTTCCTCGAGAAACTCATTTCTCTCCCGCTTCTGTGATCCTTCCGGAGCGACGACTGTTCCTTTAGGTGGCACGTCACGCTCAGGGTCACCTCGCCGCTTCCACCTCGCAAGTAGCTCCCTAATTGGTTGCAGGGACGTGAGAGGCTGTGGATTCGCGTGTCGAGCGGAGATTGTACTGCCTTGAATGTCCTCGATGTCAACCAATTCCTCGTCTGATTCATCAATATCGAAATCCAAAGTGTGGTCTGAGCGAAGCCTTGCGGTTACCGGTCGTTCCCCCGGTAATGCACCACTTGCAGGCAGACCTGACGACGCACCAGACATGATATCTGGAAATAGTTCTTGAGCGAGGGTCAGACGCAAGGCCGCTCGGTCATCTTGTACTTGAGCTTCCGAGTGGGTGGGCAGCTCTACATCCGAGTCTGAAAAATTGAATACAGCCTGGTCGGAAGTACCACGGTTGTATAGTGGATCTCTCGACTCGTCAGCACGAGGGCTTGAACGGGTTGAACTGATGTCGTCGTCTGAATCGATGATGATGGCATCTGCAGCGCTAGCACCAGAATCACCGTCAGTCGACGGCAGGTGAGGGTTGTCGTTCCCGTCTTTCCCAATCCAGCAGTCGTCATTTCGACGGACGACTTGAAGGACATGATCAACCTTGTGCGAACCCACACCACCGACCGGGCTCGATATTTGGCGAACCCTGTGCTAGGTGGTGAGCAGATGCAACATCGGAATGTGACATTTGGAGTACCAATTTAGGACAATTCCGTCGCTCCTTTTCTGTCGATCAGCGCTAGTGATTGGAGAGATGGCAGAGAGAGAGGCTCACAGCACCACGGGCAAGCCCACTACATGCCTGCCTTGTACACGGAGAGTTTCTGTGCGCTCGCTCGCGAGTCGGTCCAGAAACTCAGAGGGAAAGCGACGGCTCGGGACATTGAGAAGAGGGATTCGCTCGACACCTTGAGCTGCGGTAAGAGGGAGGGGTGGTGGGGTGTAGCAAGCTAATTTGACGTCGTCGTGGTCTGACTTTGCTCTCTTGACGGACGACGGCGGGGAGAATGTCGATAGCGGTCTCTTCGAGCTGCCAGTGCCGCCGCCATCGTCGTTCATGTGTATGTAGAAATGTGACGGTCGGTAAACAAACTCAAATATCTCCTCCCTTCTTTTCGATCAGATATGGAGGATGCTCAACCGAACGAGGTCCGCCTCGCTCGTAAAGGATCGTCGTCTGTTCCTCGTGTGAGCGTCACTCGCCAAGCATACACTCCTTACAGACGACCACCATCATACCCTCGTCCACCCCACAACGCCGGCCCGTCTAGATGGCAGCCACCACCCGCACCCCCATCGAACATCAGAGCAGAGGAGAACGGGCTTGTGGTCGTAGAGGCCCACCTCCCGCCCGAGTGTTACAAAGGCGAGCCCAGGAGCCACCGCGCACGCGAGGCGTGGATCAAGGACCAGAAACGTTACCTGGCGACCAGTCGCCGCCTCTCCGTCGTGTCGTTCGATTATTTGGACGACTACGGAAGAGCACTTTTCACCTGTCGCGCTCGGCAAGACACGGGGCATCGTGCTGAAGGTTCTTTGCAACGTCAGATTTCGCTACCACCCGCTAAACCCCTCCATCCACCCACTCACAAACTGACGGGACCGCACCCTGTCAATGTCCACTCAGGCACAAATTTCATCCGCTCCACGCGCCAGGGCGCAATGGCTCCTTCTATGACGAAAGCCCGTGACAAACAAAGTGACCTCGCCCAGGTAACAAACCCCTTGGTTTTCCAAGACCTCATTTAACTCGCCACAGAGCAGTGTGCCTGGACCCAGTCGCATCACCCTTGGCCCACCTTCCACTGTGCAATCGAAAAACACCAGTCCTCTTCCTGCACTCCAGGTCCCGGCGTGTGCGGCGTCCCCAGCAAAGAATCTAGTCTCCCACAGTTCTGTTGAGGAAGAGTATTCTACTCGATGGTCTACCTTCCGTTCCGGTCACATGGTCATTTGTCTCCCGTCCCTGAGCAGTGGCTCGAGGGTCTCATCATCATCAGAGACAGACAGACTGCCGTACATCGACCAGCCGCCAGCACAGGGCGCCATGCAACCCGAAGGAATGCCTGTCGACAGCTGTAGCGACAGTAATCCAGATATCCGTGTCAGCGACTCAATTCCCGTACCCACGACGAAGGACTACCAGACAAGTGAATCTTTTGCTGACCACGTCCGCAATGTAGTTCATTCAAGTTACTCTCGCGGCCACTCGGCGTTACGGGAAGGCGAATCAGAAGCACTCAGTCCACCCCTTCCTAGTCACACCCTTGCGTGTGATATCGTGACCCTCTCGCTTGGCTCTTTCGACAAGCCCCGTCGTCTATTGAATAACGATGGTTTCACCTACATTGTTACTGCACATGGTATTATCGACCAGCTCAGCACAAATAGTATGCTGAAATGGGATCGCAATATTCTATCACCCTCTTCACCCTTTGAAGAACTTGTGGACGATGCATGCATTCTTTCGCACCAGGGAGAACCCATCATTGTTCTTGGTCATGCGCGAGAGCAAAATCAGCTTTCCTTACTGAATTTGGGACTTGGACGGGTCAACATCGCAACTCAGCATTTTTGGTACACTCTCTGATTGTTATTTTTCAGGTTCCCCGACCCATTGCACTTCGCCGTGATTGGAATACATTGAAGAAATCCGGTGTAAGTGCGATGACATCCCTAATGTCTCCCCTGAAATTTGCAAGCGGGGGCTACGATCATCGTGTGCACATATGGGATATTGCACAGGACCTTTCTGGTGCTTCGGCAGTTGAGCTATCCATAAAACACAGCTCCACCGTTTACTCTCTCCTGCCGGTCATGGACACTAGCCACAAACTTCTATCTGCCGGCGCGGATCGCAACCTTTTTGTCTATGACATGTCTGCAGAACGAGTGGTGAAATTCACAAAGCTGTCTTGTTTCCCATCCCACCTGCACAGGACTGACTCTGAATTTTGCACTTTGCTCGAGGTATTCTAACCAGTTTCCGAGCAGTACCATTCGCTGAGCCTACACGTTGCAGGTTTCGCACCTGGAAACGCAGTTTGAAGTTCGTGACTATCGAACGCCTCTTCAAGCAGTCGCAAGGTTTGGATTTGTCATGGAAGAAAGGCGTGGACGGTATGACAAAGGTTGATTACATATCTGTCCTTTCCGGAGAGCTTTCTCTGAATGCACCATCAGCGGACACGTGGTCTCACTTTGTCGCCTGTGGGGATAGGGACGGTGCGGTACGTTTTTGGGATTTCCGCAACGTTTCCAAAGAAGTCGCAATTGTCTGTACCATTCACTCTTTTCCAGCTCTTCGTTGAGCTGATCCATTTGCATACAGCAACAACGTTTCAACGATCCTGTGACACAAGTTGTACACGTTGGTCCTCGTTGGTTAGCGTGTTCGAGGAGGAACGAACTTGCGTACATCGACTTCCAGGGCGGGTAGAACTCTACGCATGTTCAGGAGGGCGATAAGGAACCAGATCCTTGCTCGATACGCTCTAGTCCAGTAGTTCTACAAGTCCGAAGTAATCCTATCCGAGTTCCGAGTCCTGTGCCCGTGAGATCGCACATAGGAGTCTTGGTAAGATAAACGTGACCGCAGGCGCCCGTGAACCGGTAATCTTCGGATCCCCAACGCGTGAGCCGGACTCCCTGGCAAGGACGACTTGCAACCCACATCACAATCATATCCCTCAACGTTAATCTTCTCCATGTCGACGGAGGCAAAACGCGCACGTCGAGATGAAGCGGTCCAACGCGCATTCATGATTCAAGTAGTCGAAGGCTCCAAGGTTTGTCGTCACACCCGTGCCTCCTGTGGGCCGTTCACGCCAATCCGAGAGGGATACTGAGAAACGATCCTCCACCCCACCCCCCATGTACATACGTATAATAGGCCGCAGCCAAGATGGGCGCACTCGGCCTCGGCGTCGTCACCCTCGCACACTATACATCGCCGACGTTCCGGTACGTTTCACGCTGACCCGTATATCTACGCGAAACCACCATCTCTGACCCACTTTACCCCCCGACGCCCTCGTTTGGTCTCACACGACAGACGACAGACCCTTCCGTTCAAGGCGTTTATCATCACCTTGTGTGAGTTTCTTGTCGCAGGACGTGCCGTCGTCGTCATCGTTCTCACGTCCCCTCCTCAGTCGTAACAGCTGGTCTGGTCGTCGGCGCAGACAATGCACTACTATCTCACGAAGCCGCATTTCGGCAGTCTGAAAGTGCCATCCGTAGACTCGCCGTCATGGAGCTCTCTCGTCAGGGTATGGTACCTACGGAGACGGCAATTTCTCATTGGCGAGAAGAAAGAACAAGACGAGAGGCTGCATCGGATAAGACTCAAGACTGATGTATAAATCGTATTTATTCTACGTGCTACATTTCGTCGACGTCGTGACGCCGGTCGGGTAAATGGAATGAGTAGAATCCAGCACCCTATATCTTGATCGCCCGTCGGTATATGATGAATCGATGACGTATCTACTTCCAAGCTGAATCGTGACTTCTCTTGTGGCGGATGGGAGCGACAACACAATTACTGCGGGTATGTGCTTCATTGCCAGTCCTCAAGGACAGGAGGGGTCGGGAGAGGTTGTCCATAGCCATATGGTGGAGATGGTCGCTGCGCTACTCCTAGGAAATGCGACTTATTGCCCAAGGGCGATGAAGTGCTCCGAGGAAGCTGCGCATGTTGGTGCGGATTTGGCAATGGTGGCGGTGGTGGTGGTGGTGGTGGAAGTGACTGATATACGGGTTGAATGGGATGATTTCCAAGGGGCGGCTGAGGCAATGCCGGTTGCCTAGGAGGATTTCCTTGCATCTGGGAAGGAGGTACAGGGAGTGGAGGTGGACGAGTGTTCATAGGCTCGGTTAGAGGTGCATGGCCAGGAGCAGAGGGTATGCGGCGATATTGTGGAGGAACAGCAGGAACTGGAGGACGAGATGCGCTATTCGGATAACCTATGCCAGCGTGTTGAGGGAAACTTGAGGACGGTGGGATCGCTACTGAGTATCGACGATCTCGCTGGAATTGTCCAGGCTGCGGCAGAGGTCTCGATCCAACAGAGGAACCGAGAGCCGCAAGAGGAGGCGGGGTTGCAGAAGGTGGTGACGGCGTGGTAGATGCGTGTGCTGAGTACATCTGAGGAGGTGCCGAATGAGCTGGGGTAGGTGGAGGAAGCGGACCACCATGTTCTGCGGGTTGCGTGGGGAATGGTTCGTGACCCAAAGGCGTCAGCTGGTATGGATGGTAATCGGGTACTTGTGACGTGCTATATGAGTGAGATATACGATGAGGAGCAACACTTTGTGGTGGTGGGGGCGGAGCTACCAAAGGATACGTGTGATGAGGGGAATATCCTGCATGTGGAGGCGGATTCGGAGATGGAGAATGGGATGCAAATCCATGTGGAACACCGTATGCAGAGGGTTCAGGGGAGTACGACGCTCGTGCATAGCTGGACGAGGTGGGGACACTAGTGATGGGTACAAAACCAGACGACGAGGTAGGCATACTATATCTGGGACCATGATTCCGGGCTGGAGGGGGATGACTGGAGACTGATCCGTCTTCATAAGTTGGATAGTAAGATGAACTCAAGCTAAGACGGGGCTGAGAAGTTTTCGGAGTAACCGCATTGTCGTACACAAAACCAGAACCTTCTATCCGACCTTGTTGCTGTTCGTAGGACTGTGAACTAGGCAGAGTCAGTGGATGAAGTCCCGCGGAGGTCGACGGCCGCAGGGTCTGCTTCAAAGGATGAAGGACACGAATCAGAGGGCATTGCATACGAGAATGGGAAGTCAACTAACTGCGTAACTGTCCCGCGATCGTTGATCCACCACACCAAGCTCTGCAAAATCACTGACCATCTGATCCGCTGGCAACGTCCCGTTCCTTTGCTCGTAAGGAGGGGCATACAAATCAGGATGCGAGCCAGAGACGCGCAGGGATGAGGGCAAAGAATCAAGCTGATTAACAGCGCTAGGTGGCACCGGTCGAGCAGCCAGATGCGCACTTTCATTCGGCGCAGCACTACCATCCGCAGGGACAAATGAACCAGGTCCACCATAGTTCTTGTTTGGTACAGTTGGCTTCCGAGAGGATTTCTTCTCTGGTGGGGGTTCCTGATGACGATGGAATAAGTGTGGCTCTAATTCAACTCCATTCACGACGCACATTCGACCAGAACGTCAGCTCAAGATAGACTTCGCCTGCGTACTTGTCTTTGTTCAGAAGTGTAAACCACTCTGGAGTGGAGTCAACAAGATCGACCATGATTGACATCATCAGTTGTCTTACCATCCGTTTCGCCTTTCGTTAAAGCCTCAGTGAGATCAACGAGTGCCTCTCCGATAAAATCTGGATCGCGCGGGTCATCTGCGTAACATTGAAGCCTCATAAAGTTCCCGCCTTTTATCTTCTTGGGACCCTTCTTCTTTGGAGGCAACGGCGGAGGGATGTCGCTACCTGGAGAGGCCCGAACGAGACCAGCCTCTACATCCTCGAATATGGTAAACCGGAACTCCTCGTCCCACTCTGGGTGCTGGCCACCACGCTTGATCACTTTGGTTCGCCGTCTCTCTTCATTCAGTGTCAACAGGCAATACGGAGCTTGTTTCCCGATGTGCCTTTTATTGGGCAAATTTCTCTGTCTTGTTGTCAGAAAGCTGGCTACGGAGGATTCGACAGAATGCCATACCGCCTTGAGCACGACAGCTATAAGAGTTCCGATCTCGTGGGGTATGAAGGACATGAATTGGACACCGGGCTACGACGGAGAGGAGGAAGGGAAAGAAACGAAAGAACGTCCTGCCTTACACGTCCTTCATCGACGGGGATATAACTGCCCCACCAAACCACAGCAGTGGCTGTGCTAATGAATAAGGTTGCAATGGGCGCGGGACCCCCTTTGTTCCGCAGAGACAATAAGTATAGGCATCTCATATTCACATCTCACAGCATGTGTGGAACAGATACATCTTGCCCTGGTACGTAAGGCTCACCACTGTCAAATAACAGGTGGGGCTTTCGCTTTGCCAAGTCCAAGATCATCTCACTAAAGTAGCTATTGGCCCATGCAAACCATGGCCGTGATACTCTCCATTATAAATGTTGATCGACTCGTGGATCAAACCAAGCCCTGCCGTGTTCTAGAGGCATTTGGTTGGGCCAAAATAAAACAAGGTGTGGAATCATTGAGAGGACTCACGTTCACAATCATGTACAACGACTCCAGGATTTCCTCGTCGTCGTCACTGCCGAATATATGAGCAATTTGTGACATGGGCCACGGGTTCCATGCATCAATGTGGGGACCACTGTGGATAAATCATTGAGAATAGCTCCCTCCACATCATTTCGGATCACTCACCCAATGCCGCTGAAGCTTTGACCCTTGGCGTAATAAGGGTTTTGGCGAGACATTAATCTGTTCTTCGTCTTGACATACATTGAGTCATTTCTGTCGAGGAACCCTAGGTAAGGGAGTGAAAGGAGAGACTGAAAGGGGTTTACATGTATCCACTTGAACGAAAAGAGGTTCACTCACTGGAACATTGGCGTCATCCATCATGTAGACGGAGCCAAGGCCTAGACTACAAATCAGCATTGACCAACAAAGTTTCTAAAACACACCATTGGTCTCGTATGCAAAGACATTGTCGATGACCTGGGCAACAACATCCATTAACACCAGTTACAATGCAGCATCACGGTTGCAACCTACACCATGCTCATAGATGGCGTCTCTGATTCTCTGACTCCATTGCCTGGCCTGAGCGCTGACGTTAGGTACCATATCAGCATCGTCAAGTATTGTGGCCAAGTTGGTAAGTTCGACGCTGAGCATGGCATTTGCCGGAACAAGGAAGGCTAATACATATTGGTCGGCTGGCTTGGAACCAATATCGTCGTCGTGAACTCACCGTAGAAAGACGAATCATCGGAAGGACGGTGGCTAGTTCCGACCATACCTGTGTATCCTTTTGGTTCGCCATTCCCGCCATTGTTGATCGGACCAACGAGCGACCCCGGAAGCCCAGTCCAGTTATAATACGAAACGAAATCGAAGTTGGCATCATACGATGGCTGAGACTGTTCGTTTATAACACGGAAGATCTCGTCAATCGCAGATAGCCCTACATGCGGGTACTAACTTAGTGTTGACTGGCAGACGATCAGAAGAATAAAAGGACTTGCAATTAGCATTCATCATCGACGACTCTTTCGTTGCTTGGTAATAAGATGCGGATAACTTGATGAAGCCGCACAACGAATCGAGTTCATACTATATCACTCAGATGTTTGTGATGCTCTAATCATCTCAGCGTAAAATCTTTCGAGACGTACCTTGCATTCAAACACAACTTGGCTGTCGATAGAGCTGACACGATCGGTCGGTCGATCAACTCCTCGTCGTAAAGTACCTCGAGACGTAACTCACGGATTAACAACTACCTTGTCAGCCCAGGCATTGTAGGAGGGTAATAAACCGCTCTCCGGAGGTGGTTGGAAAGCACCACAATAGGGATGTGCGGAGATATATCGTGCCTCGTTATTGATTACAGCCTTGACAAGGGTAGCAAGCTCCCGGTCTGTCGACAAGAGATCGCTATATTGAGCAAACTAGACCACTTTCGTGAGTGTATGAGAAACTCTCGGGTTCAGCCACAAACCTGGTTTCCCGCGTCTCGGAGCCAGTGAGCACTAGGATAATGGCGTTAGTAAAATTCTCTCTGCTTTGGGTTAATCGTACGAAATGTCTCCAGTGATGATGAAAGCCAGATTCTTTTCCTATGCGCCAACTTAACTCTCAGCGTTACCTACATTTCGACCAGCACACACCTCGCTGAAATATTTGACGGTAGTATCTTGTAAAGCGCGTTCAATATCAAGGAGACCTAACGTCCAATCGTTAGAGCGACAACTCACCAAGAGTGTTTGGGAAAGTGTTTTCAAATAGACGTGCGATGTCAGGATCCTTTAAACGTGCATTCATATCTGAAATGACTTTCTATGAATGAACATATAAGAATGGACCTAAGAGAGTGCTTGAAACCTACTTCAACGGATGTGCTATTGAAAGTACGGCACGCGGGTTCAAGCCGCATGTAGGGCAACTCCAAAGGACCAAGAGAGGGATTACCATGAGGTGTCTGGAGGTCGTTATTGGGTATCAAACACAACGTGATTGTGGAGGAAGTAACCTGTGAATACGTGGAATAGTCTGGGCAGCTCGCGTCAAGACCACGGACACCCGTGACGAATAGTATAGCGAGAGTGAGCTTGTCGAGTCCGGACCTCGCGTGACGACTTGTAAGGCTCCACAAGTGTCGCGGAAGAATATCTAGTAAACAGTTCCACGACAGCTCAGAGCAGGTCCTTTGGATAAACTCGGTCAGCATCTTTTGATGGGAAGAGGCGAGACCAAGTGAACGTTGCAGAAGAACTCCCTCGGACAACACCACCGTATTCGAGGTTGTTTCAAGTTCAAGCTATTCGGTCCCTATAACACCAATTAAATAACAGGGCGCAGAGCCAAATAAAGTTAAGTACAGGCCATGAGAGTACCGATACTATTACCAGTAAACACAGGATGTTGCTATGTGCTAAACAGACAAGAAAAGGGAGATAGTGCACCGCGTGCACGGTGCAAAGTATGATCGAACAGACTGAATCCTCACAGGAGGCAACAAGAAAGCGTGTAAGTCAACGTTGTCAACGATAGCATCCAGGCAACATGATACTCGGTGCCAAGTAAAAAAGAAATGTTTACCAATGGCCCTGCCACACAGGTGTTTCACTCTTCACCCGTACGTGGGGCTTTCAAAGCCGCAGTACCTGTTGACCGTCCCAACGTCGAGGGTGCGTCTTCTTTGCCTGCTCGAACTCCAGGGCGTTCCGACTCTGGTTCCTTCCCGTCACCATCTCCGCCAACCTCGCTTCTAAGATGCACCCCTTGATCCTCAGGTTCCAATGGCGATTCCGCGCCTGCCTCGACCGCGCTTTCATTGATCTTCTCCTCTTCCGCATCCTCGGGCCCGCCAGTTTTCATACTGTAGTTTGTCCACATGCTCTTGTTCCCCGCGGTCAGGCCTGGACAATGTCCGAGGATCTTGGCACTCCAGCCGCTGACTTCGCTATCCCAGCTACCTCTCCTCGAGCTCCTAGGTCTGAGGGCACGGAGACTGGCGTCCACATCCCGCTCCCCATCCACATCCAAGCGATCGTCATCAGCAAGAAGAAATTGGCTGGTATTCTCCCCCTCTGGGTCTCCAAGCACACTACCTCCGAGGTGAGAGATGGAGTCACCGCCTCCAAGTAAACCAGACAAAGTCGCGGACCCCAAGGAACCGATGGTCATGCGTGATCCGGGCATCGCATATGCCGAAGAAGCGAGCGTAAGCATCGAGGCATTATCAAGAGGTGGTGAAGAAGGGCGGGGATTATTTCGGGGATGATGTGCCGTATGAAGTGGTGCCTGAAGTCCATGGACATTAAGTCCTAATAGTCCAGAGGGGAGATTTGCATGTGGTATGGAAGAAGGTGGATGTGAGGTGGATTGGGGGGATGCTGTAAAGGAAGAGAATGTGACAGATGCGCCACCACTAACCAGGCCACCATTAGTACCGGTGGAAGATGAGCGGGCATGAAGTACGTGACGTGGCGAGACCTGTGATACAGGAGTCACAGGAACTTGGGCAATGTGGCCAATACCAGCGGGTGGCAGATCAATGCTGAGGACAGTGGTAGGTTTAGTACTAGCTGCAATACTGCGGAACGTGCGAGAATGAGAAATGTAGGATGAAGAGGAATGGGAAAGGGAAGGTGAGGGAGGGGAGGTAGGGGGTAGAGGACGCAACGATGCGTCCTCATCGGCCTCTAGAGCACTCGCAGGTGACCACATAGAATCGCGAGCTAGGGATGAATGGCGGGTGGAGGCATCCACGTATTCATCGTCACCAGAGTGAAGAGATAAATTAAGGTCCGTCTCCGCATCATTGAGGGAGATGGTACGTCGGTGCGATACTGCAGACGGAACACCCCTCCTGTGATAATGGACAGTACTCTGCCGCTGCGATACGGGGGAGTTGAGGTGCGGCAAAGGAGAGGAGATGGATCGACCGCTAGGTCGTGAACTGTGCGCCGTCGTGATGCCAAGATGACTCTTGGGGTTTGGGACGATCTTATGGACGACCTTCAAGGCATTTTCATCTGGAATCCTCCTTGCCCTGCCTGAACCGCCAAGCTTGCGTTGTAACCAATTGATGATTGGTTTACTGGAGCGATGAGGCGCTTTCTTAGCGTACAGCTGCTCTGCTACCTGCGTTTGCTTCGATGGGAGTGTGGCCCTGCGAGCACCGTGCTGCGGTTCCTTCTTTGCGTGCGCGGTGTCTACGTTTTCTGGCTTGGGTTGAGGTTTTTGTGACTGGGAGACCGGAAGGACCGTCGGGGAGGCTGAAGTCGGTGGAGGCATGTGCGACTGAAATATCCAGTCCTGAGCAAAACCTCAGAGCAGCACTCGAAAGGAAGAAGGAATATGGTGGAAGCTTTCAAGTGCATCACCATGTAAATAACCAACAAGTCTCAACTCAGTCTCGGATGCAGTAGCGCCCAATATATGTACAGTACATGAATCCGTAATATTTCTTCCTGACCTCTATTAGTACAATACATCGCCTGGCAGGGGCCTTCACCAGTCCGTTTTCTTAGTCGACTTTGTCGGAACAATTGGGATTTTGTTTCCCTTGTATCCAAACCCATCCAGCCATGGCCAAACTGCGCTCCTGCCTTGTTCAAACGAGGCAATGACGTCTTCCTTCTGCAGCGTCAGTGCGATGTCATCCAGGCCATTCAACAAACAATGGCGCCGGAATGGATCCACCGTAAAGCGAATCGCCGGCTTGCCGTTACCTCGCCTCACTTCCTCTTTCTCGAGGTCGACCGCGAGCTCCACGCCCGCCTCTGCATCCGCAGCTAGTTCTTTGCACTCCGCTTGAGAAAGTGCCACCGGGAGCATGCCATTTTGCATAGCGTTGCTTCGGAAAATCTCGCCAAAACTCGGCGCGATAATACAACGAATACCAAAGTCATTCCTGCAATTCATAATTGTCAAGCGTCAGATGACCGAGCCACGGTGGGGGGACTCACAAGCTCCACGCAGCGTGCTCGCGAGAGCTACCACAACCAAAGTTTGGCTCGCTAACGACGAGAATTTTTGCCTGGTCATATGGAGCACGATTCAGGACAAAGTCTGTCTTCTCCCCTGTCTTGGGATCGAAGCGAATGGCATAGAACAACGCATTAGACAGTCCGGTACGTTTCAACGTTTTGAGGAACTGTTTGGGAATGATCATATCTGTGTCGACATTGGACATGTGCAACGGTGCTGCGACCCCCTGGACGACGACAAATTTCTCAACAGTAGAGCTCGAAGACCCAGGGAGCTCTGGAGGAGAGGTTCCGGATGCGTGGGTGAGGGGTTGTGGCTCTGGAGGAGGGAGGACAGCGTCCGTGAAGAACTCGTGCGGACTCAATTGTTTCAGGGATGACGCTCCAGTGGCTTTAGTCTCAGTCGTTGAACCCAACAACTTCCGGACATCAGTGAGCTTTCCCTTGATGGCTGCAGCCGCCGCCATGGCAGGACTGACGAGATGAGTCCGCCCTCCAGCGCCTTGACGACCTTCAAAGTTGCGATTACTCGTGCTAGCACAGCGCTCGCCAGGCCCTAGCTGATCCGGGTTCATACCCAAGCACATGGAGCATCCAGCTTCCCTCCAGTCAAAACCAGCACGCTTGAAGATGGTATCTAATCCTTCTGCTTCTGCGTGCCGCTTCACTAGCCCTGAACCAGGAACGACCATGGCTTGGACGTTCGGTGACACCTTTGCGTCGGGTCCGGCAGCCAAGACGACTCGTGCAGCAGAGCGAAGATCTTCAATGCGACTATTGGTGCAGGAACCAATGAAGACTTTATCCAAGGAAATGTTTTCCATAGGGGTATTCGGTTGCAGACCCATATAAGCCAAGGAACGCTCTGCACCAGCCCGCTTAGCTGGGTCCATCGTTGCCGGGTCGGGTACAGAGTCAGTGATGGGAACAACGTCTTGAGGGGATGTGCCCCACGTAACAGTGGGTGGTATATCAGCTGCATCGATCTGTAGTTCGATATCGAACTTTGCGCCGTCATCGCTCTTAAGGGTACGCCAATAAGCAACAGCACGATCCCATGCTTCGCCCTTGGGAGCCAGAGGACGATTGCGGAGGTAGTCAAAGGTGATTTCATCAGGTGCAACCAAACCAGCTCGGGCACCGGCTTCGATGCTCATGTTGCAGACGCTCATACGAGCCTCCACGCTGAAGTTGCGGAAAACGGAGCCAGCATATTCGATAACGTGTCCTGTGCCTCCAGCCGTTCCGATGAGTCCGATGATATGCAGGACGACGTCCTTCGAGGACACGCCTTCGGCGAGGACACCGTCTACGGTGATGCGCATGTTCTTTCCCTTGCGTTGCAGTAAGGTTTGAGTAGCAAGGACATGCTCGACTTCGGATGTCCCAATGCCGAACGCCAAAGAACCGAATGCGCCATGGGCTATAAAGAGTACATGAATAACTGACAAGATCTAAAATTACGAACATACTGGAGGTATGTGAATCACCACATACACAGGTTATTCCTGGAAGCTGTAGGATGTTAGTATTGAACACAGTGCCAAAAATATCAGTCTGTCGGAAGGTGTCTCACTGTGAAACCTTGTTCGGGTCCAATAACATGCACGATCCCTATCGTTCGATCAGAAATAAAGATTTGCCGGAAGAACATGAGCGCCTACCCTGACGTCGGTCTGCCAGTCCGAAGTACGTGAGTCCAAACTCTTTCACGTTTTCTTCTACGGCCATACACTGTGCGCGAGAATCGGTTTCTGCGACAAAGGTATCGACCGATTTGTAGTTCTTGCGCGATATCGTACTTTTACCGAATGAGTGTTCTGATCCGATAGGGCTGCCGGTGCACAAAAGTTACTCACGGAATATTATGATCGACAGTCGCCAGGGTGCAATCTGGCCGGCGAACGCTCCGCCCAGCTGTTCGCCTATGAGCACTATCAGCAAACCAGTCGACACGGGGGTAGATATGTAACGTACAGTCCCTCGAACGCCTGAGGGCTCGTGACTTCATGAACAAGGTGACTACAAGACAAGCTCGTCATCAGGTTCACTCGGGAGACCAATACACGTACCGATCGATGTAGATAAGGGCCAATCCATCCTCCATTGCATCGCTGGGGGGAAGTCAGCTCCAATGCGATTTCGATGTGTGGCTATCACTCACACGACATGGTCGTCCCAAATTTTATCGTACAGGGTGCGGGGTCCAGTGACGGGTGCTGGCATAGCGATGCGCAGAGTATAACAGCAGTGTGGATAACGATAACGAAGAAAGAGTGCTTCAATCTTGTTGCGAGTTCGCTTCCGGTGACCGGCTATTTAAACCATCAAAGATCTCGGCCGATCGTGGTGACTCGGTCGGCCGACGACACCTCAGATACTAAACTGAAATCAAATTCCGAGCTTCCTGTCGTCGTCGGTTTGTCGTCGGTGCCGATGAACCGTCAAGAAAACGAGACGTGCACTTGATAAGATTTAGGTCTTGCTAAATTCGCCTTCTGCGCGCTTCGGAGGTATCTCGCGGGCCCATGCAGTTGCGGTCCTAATATTAGATTTTGCGGGCTTCCGGACTGGCCACAGAAAAAAAAACTAGCTACACCCGGCTCTACCACTTGACTTGGGGTGAACACTGCAGCTCATGATCAGAAATCGGGACATTCAGACACTCCAACGGATAATCTGATGATTCTGATCAAATACACACCGGCGCAACCACAACATATATCCCGGGAAATACCGTGTACAAACTGTATAGTTTTTCAGCCACACCTGTCCCCAATCACATCGTCTAGTGTGTAAGCCCGAGTCCTTCTCAAGTCGACGTTATGGCCAAGTCCAAGAAGTGAGCTCCTCCTCATGGATTGCTTGAGATTCGTGTCGACCCCCTTTCTAGCCACACCAACCACAACCAGAGCCGCAAGGCCCACCGGAATGGCATCAAGCGGCCGCAAACTAAGCGAACGCGCTCATTGAAGGGGGTATGTACTCATGCTTTCTGTCCACATGCTCTCCAATGTTAAAGCTTGCTTTCTATAGGTTGACCCCAAGGTGTGTTATCATCGTTTGTCCGTTGCGTGCGATAATCGACCTTCATTCTATCACATAGTTCCGCCGGAACTCGCTCTACGCACTCGTTGGATCAGTACGCCCAATCTTTCTCTGTTTATATGGCCTTGTCTAATACCATACTAGCGGAAAGCACGTGCAGAGCAAAAGAAAAATTCATGATCCAAGCGGTTACTTCCGCCATCACAGCGTCACGATGACCCAGGATCGCAGGCGTGTAGATCACTCGACATATGTATCACCTATCGTAGCCATGCGGTATGACTTGGGTCATAAAAGTGACAACATCGCATTTCAATGCCGTTCCATCATGATCGAGATTCCGGTGTATGCGAGTTATCTCCGTGTTTCTCCCTCCGACTCGCTTGCAAGTTCCTCGCGTTACGTTCGAGGGCGGCTTGCAATCTCGCAGCCTGAAGATGCCAAGAAAATGAAATGCATGTTGGTAGAGAAGCAACATCAAAACTTACTGCTGCATCTTCAGGTCGAAGCGCCCCCTTGGCCATGTTGTGTTTGCCATACTTGAGTTTCTTGACTCGCGTGGTCTGCGTCTTCTTCCCCGCTGTGTCTTCCTCGAGTAGAGCCTCGCACTCTTCCTGGGTTGCTACATAACCTTGTAGCAGAGAGAAGAATTTGTGACGGAGGACGATTTTGATTCTTTCAAACGCATGCGCGCTGTACCACCCATCTCGTTCCTGAAATCGGTGAGGTGGGAGCCCGGCAGCAGATGCAGTGATACCTACATCACATGTTTCACGCAGATCGTCCTCGCTTTCAATCATGTCTTTCAGCATTGGGTCCCATATGTCGCAAAGCTGGAAAGCTGCCGTTTCCTTGGTGAGTGTGACACCATCAAATACGTGCGACTTGCTGGAAAAAGGGATGGAGTCATGGATCGCGCGGGGAAAAGAAAAGTGGTATCCACCGTCGTTCAACCTCTAGTGCTTCCTCTTGTTCAACAGACCTGGTAATATATGCGGCAGCTGATCTCCCTTCCTGTCTGCGGGAGACGATGGAGACCCTAGACATTGGATGATTTGCGTTGCGGAAATAGATTCGCTGGAAGCTATCGGTTTTGTGAGGAAAGTTGGTGATCTGCTCCCTAATGGATGCTTACAACCGAGCTTCTGAGTTCTTCCTTGGGTCATATTTGAGGCGAATAAGTGTATCTCGCCAGGGCCCGTCCTGGAACGTATAGCATACAAGAGGGAGTAAGACTTTTGAGCTGCAGAACGTGAGTTGATGTGAAGAGTGAACAAAGAAACCTCACTTGTGTATCTCTCTGACCTCGGCAGGACTGAATTGATTATACAGGGCAGCACGCGTCCAGATTGGACGGTCTTGCACGAGCTAATAGGCGCGTCAGTTACACTGTTGGGAGAATTCGACGGACCAGTCCGACCTGCGTGACGCGTTCGAGGAGCTCCGGCTTGACTTGACTTTGGGCTTGTTGCACGGCAGGAATTGGATTTTCTGGGACCTATGGAGCGTAAGGCGAAAGCCAACGAATCAGGAAAGCAACTAACATTGAGATCCCCAAATGTCACTGTTGCGGGACCATATCCCTTCCAACGACCCTTATTGATGAGCCGCTTCCGTTCCTCGCCAGTTTCTTCGTTGACGACGGCAGCAACCATCGAGGCAGCGCTCGGTTTGAAACTATTCATCGTCGAGCCTATGCTATGAAGACGTATTCAAGCGACTTACTTGTAGTTTTGAGGAATGCCCTGGCGACTGAATATCGGCGGTGGAAAGAGCCTCAAATTACTCCGTGGAACAGATGGTCCGCCATCTTCCACAAGACCGGGATCGATGTTGGGATCATCACCCGCCGGAGAAGAGAGAACATAGTCTTCTTTCTCGTCGGGGATGACGTACTGCCGAATGGCATCAACTGCAGACACGTCAGTGCGATCCTCTATGGTCATGCCAAGATCCCCAACTTACCATCCATTCTGTCCATTGCCAGCCGCAACTGTGCGACAGGATCCGACATGTCGGGTTGAAACTGATAGTCCGCCATACCTGTCCTCGTAGTGAATTCTATGCGTCCTTGTCATGATAACAGCCAGATTTACTACGAAACCGAACGGTCTTGAATATGACACCCAGCGGTTCTGCAGTGTACTCTCCAACGACACCATCATGGCCTGGCTGCCGACGCTTCCTTTTCGTGACCTTAACTAGGATATTGCCGGTCCCGACGACGTCTCCAGGTATTGGATGTGCATAAGGGTTACCGCAGCGGAGATTTAGTTCCAACAAAGCTTCGTTGCGCGCGGCGGTACGCTTGAAAGCGTTCTCGAGCCTGGGCGTGCCGCCTAGATTGCGAACTGCTAACGGAACGGAAGAATGCTGCACATAACCTGGATACTCGACTGAATAGAAATGTGTAGCAGGAAGGGGATGCTCAGGCGCCGCGGGATGCGAAGATGTTGATTGCTCGGTGGTCATATCACGAGAGGAGTCAACGTCTGATTAGCAAGACGTCGAATCTCTATATACTAGTCAAGGCATAAGTAATCTAAGCCGGAGCAGATATTCGGTCCCGGGTAGCTCCCAACAAGTAGCAGTAACAGTCTCCTCAGCCAGGGCCAGTCAATTACCTCCTGTCTTCTTCTGCAGACTCTTCCATGCACTCAATAGTTCCTGCGAACAGACGGTTAAAGAGGAACAACCTCACGGGGCCACATTCATTCAAACTTACTGGATCTGACAGATCGACACCAGCCTTCTCGAGTTCCTCCTTAAGTTTCTTACCTGCCGTGCGGAATTCCGCGTTGGAAAAAAGCTGGAACAGCTGCATCGACGTCGGGCCTGTGGTCGGGTCGACTCCTGTACGATGTAAATTGCTTGCAGTCAACATAACGGTCAAGCGTGTGCACCTTTTTGATGCATGAGCTGTTGGATCTCGTCCAGCGCCTTCACGGCTTCCGGACTGCTCAACAGCTTTCGCATGGCGGGCATGTTTGCCACCTCTTCGAAGCTGCCTAGGCTCGAGCCGAGCTCCGACGGCTTTTTTATTCTTGCATGGACGCGAGATGTGAATGAAAACGAGCGTTGAGACCGAAATGCATGACTTCGTTGATGGCGTGCAAGCAACGCAAAGTGCCTGATCGTGTTCATGTTGTTGTTGACGGTGACCAGACCAGACTGGGAGAAAAGTTTCACGCCACCGACGCGTCGACGGAGGTAATCAAACGGCGCGTGCCCTCCACTTTCTCATGGATTACGATTACTTCTCGATCGAGGGTATCCTTGCGGAAAACCAAGTGAGTGCTCTACCTACAGATTGTTGACTGTCGCTGCATCTGACTTTGCAGAAAGTACAATGCACCTTCAAGATAGATGTACCCAGTATGGGGCATCTTGGTGGAGGCTCTGATAAAGATGTACGATCCCGTCCATGACTCAATTATCACCGCGCTGAGTGAAGGGTTTCGATAGATCAAGGCTTTAACAAAGATATCACTTCCGATGTGGCTAGCATACATCTTTATTTATTCGTGAGCCTATCTGTCTGTACCATCTGGCTGCCTATTCACTCTATGACCTTTGCAGGGACTGGGCTGATGTGGCAACACCGGGAGCTTTCGGCACTAGAGTTAGGAATGCACTAAAAGCGGAGGCTCGGAGCGTCAAGCTCTCTACGCTCGTCGGCGCTGGCGGGCTCTGGTATGGATTTGGAAAGATGATCATGGAGATGTGTGTGAGCTGTGATGAATGTTGGAGTCATGCTAATACTGATTTCTAGATTATCGGAAGACCAGGCCCGTGAGATGGAGGTGGTTCTGACGCAGGTGTGTAGCCTTTGCATGTTGAGATGCCTCCTAGCTCTCAGGATGACCTCTGTTAGACACTCCGTGGGCGTCTCACAGAGGTGATCGACCAAGCGCAGCACTTTGCAGCATTGGGTCCTGCAGGGGGTGGAGGGAGTAACAGCGACGTGACGCAATCGTTTCGAGAAGGGTTGGACGGCTCAGAAAGAGAACGTGAGGTCAATTTTTTCAATCTATATCACATAGCGCTGATGTCTCGGCAGTGTTTTTATTAGCACAAGAAAGCGTCAGACAAACAAAGCGTTGGTACGAAGGAAGCGACAGAGCGCGGCGGTGAATACCAAACGTGGTTGTCATTGGTCCTTTTTCAGTGTGACCTCTGAGACGGGCAGCGTTTTCAGTTCGTGTACGAACCTGTCACATGCTGAGTAGGAGCATCGCTAGGAGAAATCGCACATTACCATTTTACGCTTGCCCAAAGAGCAATCTCGATCGCCATCAGGATGAAGAAGTGGAGATTGCCATTCGTGAGGTATGCTGACCAGGCAAAGACCAGAAAGAGGACGGCAAAGGCACAGTCGACTGCGAACAAGAACGAGGGATGCAGGGAAGAGCCTGGCTTGAGAAGGTAGGAAAAGAAACCGTCGGATTCAGATGACATGGTACTTTTTGGTCAAGGAGCTGAACACGACTAGCTACAAACATCGATCAACACTAGTACAGTAAGTTCTCAACACCGTCTTTCCCAGTACGACGGAATGCGAAAACGGGCGTTTGGAAGGTCTGCAAGTCTGACTCGGCTTGTCCGCGTGCTGGAATGACTTTAGCTAGGAAGCTATTGAATGGACCGACAAGTCCAACTAACATTGGAAAGTGCCCGAAAGTTCGAAATACTTTTCAACGAAAGGGAGAACGGATTCCGGTCTAGGGGAATCCTCTGAGCCGTCAGGATCGTCGAGAGTACTTTTGGGCGGTATCCGAAGTACGGGGAGTTTGAGGTGATCTAGTCGGGTGTCGAAAACTGCAAGACTTATGGGTGGCGAGCTGTATTTAGAGGTTTCAGCGGCTTCTAGGAAGAGAGAGGAGATATACCTGGGAGATTGTGACGAGAGAAACTCGACGGTGGAAAGTGCGTGCGTGATCAGCAAGAGATACGAGGACACGGTGTATCTTGTGGGAATTTCAGTGGGATGAGGCGTGGCAAGCGCGTCGACTTACACTCCTGGCTCGGACAAGAAATACGAGGAAAGCTCGTGCAATACAAGCAAAGAAGGTGCACGGTCGAGTGTCACTTTCGGAGCGATGGGGACGGACGGGTCGGAAACATCGTGCGTACGGAGTGTGGCGAGGACCGCAAGGAGAGCTTGGGGACTAGGAGGATAGCTGGGGAGGAAGGGTCACTCGTACGGCGCGTGGGGGATGAAATGGAGCGGCGAACAAGACGGTGACTCTGGAGCTCATGGTCGTGACTGTTCCGGTGGAGGAGTGCGCGTTGAGCCAGTGATCGGTGGAGAGAGAGTGGAGGAGAGCATTGCGAGAGGGTGTGCAGAGAATGGCATTGTTGGGAGGTGGAACGGATAAGCAGAGGTGAATCGGTGCAGATGAAAGGTACGGGCCATGCACGACGAGGGACCTGAACCGGGGCAGGCTCGGGGCGGGCTCGGGCAACAGACGCATCGCATCTATGATCGCGGCGTCACGTGGAGATTGCCACCATCATCCTGTGTATGTATACTTAAAGATCAGCTTATCGACCCTTTCAGCTCTCATAGCCCCCATGTCCGCTCTCTCAGCGATCCCTGTTGCTGCTACCCTCTTTCTCAGCGGAGCCCAGGTAGCCTCCCAGTTCGCCCCCGTACCATGGCTCGCCCCAGCGATTGGCCTTCTCAACACCCTCGTAGTCATGGTCAGGCAGGCCCATGTTAACAAGTACGCCAGTCTCCGTTTCATCTCCTCGTCATATCTCACTACCCACTAGGAACGCCTTGCGGCAGCTCCAGGATCGTTCCATCAGCTTCTTGGTCGTTGTTCAACAGCACGGTGATGACGCTTCCCCTGAAGAGCAGCAAAGATTGAGTGCTGGTGTTCAGAGGTCCTTCTTCATGCTCACAGCGCGTTCCCGAGTCTGATGGCATGCTTCCAGCACTCTCCACAGCGTTGTTAACCGTATGGACAATTGGTGCTCGAAAAGCGCGTTCGAGCTTTTCATCAAGCAAAGTGACCTGACTACCGCTATTCAAGACTGCCACTTGGAGATCAACGATAGTCTAGCGAAACTCCAAGTGGGTACAGAATATCATCTTGTCCTTTTCTGGCTGATCTCTTTCCCTAGCTCACTGCAGCATTAGACACTGCGGTTTGGCAGTCAGAGTTTAAAGCAAACAATCAACGTGACCAAACCGAAATTCTGACCTATCTCTCTGATATCAAGAATACCCAATCGATCATTGCGATGACCCAGCATCAACAGAGCAATGATATAAAGGCTATCATGGCGCTGATGCAACAGGTGCGCGAGCGCCCTGGTCGCCTCTAGTTTGATCTAAACCCCTCAATTTTCTGTTAGAATCTCTCAATCACTCCTAGTCATGATACCCAAGGACTCGGAACCAACTTGTATAATATACAAAAATACACCGGAAAACTTCTTGCAAACATGCATTTGCAACGAGGAGAAGTACGCAGACTTGGCCAGTACCCCGTCAGTGGGACAGGTTCCATGGACATCTGGGAGGGGTTATACCTGCATGAAGAAAAAGTTGCTATCAAGATCTTGCGTGCCGTGCATTCCACCCCCAAAAGTCTACAGGTACACACCATAAATTCCCGTCGATGTACTTGCACAAACAATTTGTCAGCGATTCAGACGCGAAGTCGACATTTGGAATAGGGTGTGGGAGACAGATCAAGGACGTCACATTCTGCCCCTCTATGGATTTTGCCAGAGTGATGGGCCATTCCCGTGCGTCTTTTCCGTCGCAGTCGAAAACCTTATCTCACTCTAGCGATAGTTATGTCGTCAGTCCCTGGCACCAGAATGGTACGGTTGACAAATATGTCGCCCGCTTCCCAGACGTCGACCATCTTGCATTGGTGAGTCTTGGCAATTAGGCCATCGTCGAATCAGTTTGGTTGACCGAACTAATTCACAGATAAAAGGTATCAGTAAGGGTATCCATGTCCTGCACACCATGGACCCACCCATTGTCCACGGGGACTTGAAAGGGGTAATTGTCGACGCACTCGCGCATATTCACGTCTAACTTCTGCTTTTCAAGGCTAATATCATCGTCGATTCCACCGGAATCCCGCTCCTTGCCGATTTTGGTTTCTCGCGAGTATGTCGTAGTATAATGACAACCTAACGTCCGCCTAATGCACCCGTAATAGGTTGTAGAAGACATAACCGGCGTACCCTTCACTCAGTCTGCTGGGTGAGTGCGGTCATCCATTCTTGCCAAGTTTTTATTGAAAAATGCTCGTTCCTTGGTGTCAGGGTCTCGAACTCTCAGAGATGGTTGGCACCTGAGCTATGCTTTGACAAAGGCAGACTCACCATGGCCGCTGACATCTATGCATATGGAATGACGATGTTAGAGGTCTGTTTGTTCCTTGTGTCGATCCAAGAAGCCCCTAGTGACTTCTAAACAGCTGATGACGCACGCGATGCCTTGGGTGACCGTCCGACACACTACCCAAGTTATCATCAAGGTGGCTCACGGCGAGAAGCCCCCTAGACCTTGCGATGCGGCCACAGTTGCGAGAGGACTCGACGATCATCTCTGGGTGGTCATGCAAAGGTGCTGGGATGAGGCAGAGATTCGGCCAACTGTGACGGATCTTATGCAGGTGTTGTAATGATGAGAACGGTGCTACATAAATAATGACATTACGCAATTGCCACGAGATTGTTGGAAAATTGAGAACAGTGAGGCGAGCAGCTCTTCGGAAGTCGCTCCATGCGCTGGGCGGAGAGGGAGGCAGTCATGGTGGCCAGGCTGAGAACGTAGACGGGCGGAGCGCTCTCCGACCCGGGACGGGAGGCAAAAGAGGAAGCGACCTTGCACTTCTGAGACGGAGCAAGTACTATACACAAACACCTAAAAGTAGATCAAAGCAATATCGGAAAAGTCTCAGAGTCATCAAAGAACATCTAATATCCGTACACCCTCGACCAACTTATTCAATACCGTCGGCGTCATCTCCTCCGCTACCTGCACAGTGATCAGACTCTCCGTCGCGATCCTCTTGTACGCAGCCACACCGTCGAGGGTCGGCGTGAGCAACAATGCACCAAACGGTCGCCTCAGTCGAGCAATGGCTTGACAGGCACAGATCTGCTTTTCCGCCTCCGACATAGACGAAGGTGGTCGGAGAGAAGATCTATCCCGAACTTGGGGCGAGGAAGTGGGTTGTCCGTTTAATGGCAGACCGAGTCGAGCAGCGAACCTGGCCGCTCGAGATATTTTGGGTGCTGGTGGGGCTACGGAAGGACCTGGAGACGATAGTAACACACCCATCGAAGAAGATGGGTCATCAACATTCTCAGCCTCCTCGGCAATGGTTTCTAAGGCACTGCCGACAGGTTGCCGGACAAGAAAGTCGATCCAAGGGTGAATCAGATAAAGGGTGTTGAATTTAGACAAATTTTCGTTGGTCTTGATCTCCACGACTCCGAGAGCAGAAGTTTGTGCACGGAAGACCTGCTCTGGCCTGTCCAAAGAAGCTGCCACAGGCCCGAGCTTGAAAGTGATACATGGAAGTTTTATCCGTCTTCCTGCTAATGATGGTACTGGAAGGTCAACAAGTCGATCATACAGTTGCATGACTAGTGTCGGATTTAGTCCGGCAGTAATCGTGTTCGTTTCGGTGCCACTCAAGGCCGGTGGGATGTGAGTTGTCGGTAACGTGCTGAACACAGAGATACCGACGGGGAGACAACTGTTAAAGCTGCCAGATTTTCCTGTCCATGCGAGAATGCTCGTGTCTCCCGAGCTTGCCAGTAGTTGCCCTAATAGTCGCCCTAGTGCCTTTTCCCCCTCCCCATATACAACAGGCAACGAGATCGAGAACATCCCCAGGAGTGAGTACGCCGCATCCTCGATCAGGGTAGTTTTGCGTTGTGAAGCCAGACAGAGCTTTGTTCGGATGTCATCTAATCCGGGTCGAAGTGACATCAAGACCTGTGCAGAGATACCCGTCACCTCTTCCATCTCTGACATGATCTCTGGACACTCCTTATGATTTGGGATGTCCACGTCCATGTACAGCTTCCAGTCCTCAGTGTAGAACCGGACTACTTTCGATGCATGATGTTCTTGGAATGTCCATGCACGAGAGTTCCAGACGCTCTTCGTGAGATCGCCACGCTGCGATGGAGAGCGAACACCACGGAGAAAGATGACCGTCAGAGCGGAACCTTCATACCACTTGAACATTGCGACGATGGCCTCTTGGAGTACGAAGTGATCTGTTTTGTTTATGCAACACGTATCGCTCCATGCCCAATCGAACCCTGAATCCCGCACGATCTTGCAGAACATTTGAAGCTTGTCGTGGGTAAGCGATTCCTCGAGATCGTACACCATGATGTGCATGACCTTCTCGAACAGAGGCTCGCCCTCGTCCCACTTGTGCGAGAATGTGGCATAACGATAGTACTCCCTGACGGCATCTTCGATGCGGGCTTGGTCAATGTGCGTCGTCATAGATGAGATCAGCTGTTTGAAGATCGGGAGGGACTCGAATGCAGCAGCTTGTTCTGACTTATCGCATAGGCGACCAGAGATGGTGTTAATGAGTACGCGTGGCGAGTCCTGGATGGTGTCTTGCACCGTTTTCTGGATCGCAGTTACTATTTCCATGGGTGTTACATAGTTATGAAGATGATCTGGGACAAAAAATGAATAGAGTAAGTTTGGCATGAAAGTCTAAACACTTACCACGAATGTGTAGATCAGGTGACTGGGACATTATCAAGAGCATTGTTTCGAATGCATCGATTGCTTTGTCGTGCTCTCCTGCCTGGTGTAGAGCTGCATACTTCCTTTCGTAGCCCCATGGAGACAATGGATCAAGCGTGATCACCTTGTAATGATATATCGACGGGAGCCATCCTGCATGGAGTTAAGGGACGCACCTTTTCTGCGTCATCTAATGACTGTTCCCAAGAACCTCTGACCAAATGCGCCTTACTCCGCTTGATCAAGATATCTTGTGGAGTTACAGGATTGAGCGCGAGTGCAGCCGAATAGGGAGCGATCGCATCAGTATCTCGTTCCGCACTCGTTGCGGCATCTCCGAGATGCACTAGCTTCATCGAACAACGCTGTCTGAACTCTGATGACATCAACGACGACGACCCCACAAATGTTAGAGATAACTTACCGAGCATCCATTTCGTTTGCTCGTCCTGCTCTTTTATTTCCTCTGCCAATTCGTTCGCCATTTGGCAAAAGCATTCGCTAGCTTCCACCATTCGACGGACCGTTTCGAGATGTTCGCATACAGCACGGTATACTAAAAATCTCTGAATCGTGAACTGCATGTGAACAGTGTCATACCTCGATGAATACAAGAGCAGAAGGTGATTCTTACAGGGCTGGATGATATCAATGTATCTCTCCACGAGCGAAATGTCAGTGTTGATTCTGCCCACTCTCGCAAGAGTTTTTTGCGTGTCACTGGATCGAGGGTTGTATGGGGCTCCAGTGCTTTATGATCGAAGCGGTCTGTCTCCGACACGGCGTTATCACCCCAATGGGAAATAGAGAAATATTGATGTGTAAAACCTGTGTAAATGATCGAATACACGCGGATTGGCAATTAGAGAGTAAACCCACTTGAAACCCATTCGGCAAGGGGTTGCCTCGTATAAAGCTCTTCGTTAGAGCTATGTATCATCTCCAGCAGTGATTCGGCTGCATCCTTCACGCGACCCGCGGCGTAGAGGGCTTCACAAAGCCGCTGTTGGACCATGATACCGAGACCATCAAACTTCCAGCCGAATATCTGCCATGATGATCACTGCTGGCAGCAAGTTGCAAGAGCGCGAGCAGGAAACTTACGAATGTGATGGTAATGAGATCATCCTCCGCGAAATTTATTAATCGAGTTTGTGCACACTCCAGTGACTTTATCGCGCCATCATAGTCCCTGCTCTTCATACGTGAGTTTCCAATAAGAATATGCATGTAAGCCTGTTTAAGATGTCAGTGGCTCGGTGAAAGTTTACCGTGCGTGACAAACACCTACCTGGACCACAGAGTACACCGAGTTGAAGTGAACAACAGATATTAAATCGTCCATACGTGATATTGCATCCTCGTGTTCTCCAGCCATGAACACGATGATCGCCTACAGAATCAGTGTGAACGAGGGATTCAAATTTCTGAGCACGCGATACACAAACCTTCACAAGAAGCAAAAACCCAACGCGTGTTGAATGGTGATACTGGAACGCTAGGTCGCATGTCTGATACGCCTTATGCTTTTCCCCTTTGCCAGCGAGAGCAATGCTCATGGAAATATAACCCATGACGGATGGCTGAATGCCAATGGACTTCGTGTAGATAAGTGTCAGCGTCATCATAAGTGGGGGAAAAGTGGCAAACACCTCTTTCGCATCAAGGATAGCAGCATTCCACTGTCGCAAACGTGTTCTAACGAGGGCTCTACAGGCAAGCACATGATGGCTTGCGTCATGAGAGGTGAGGATTGCAGCTGTCAACGACGCCCCAGCTTCCGCGAGTTGACCATGCTTCAAGAGATCAATGATGACACCGTCGATGGGAATGTCTAAATCCCGGAATAAGCAGCATAGACGCGACTATATGATCAATGGTCAATATAATAAAAAAGTCGCTTTGAACCAAATTGGATACTTGCACTGATGCGAGACAGAGCGACAACGACAATCTTCCCATTCACTCCGCTAATTGCAATAAACTGGTCATCTGGAGAGTGTGTGATCGAACATATATCTTCTTCAAATTGCTCGATGTAAGCCAGTTGGGTGTTTGTCCAGGTGTCCCAGAAAGTAACGGTCCTATCTGTAGAACAGGCAATAAACTCCGAATGTCGCGGCAGGGCGATGCATGCACACGAGAGGTCACGAGCCTCATAAGGCACATGCCATTCCGATGTGTTTGAGTCCTTGGATGTTTCGAACATCTTTATCTGGTTTCTGCATACAGCGAAGAGGTGGTTATGGTCCCCCCAAAGCAGACCTTTGTTGTATAGCGGAGTGACTTCTACTTTGATTTCCACGAGCAACTGGCCAGAGTGGTTGCCGTCCCAGACCCGAACAGAATACATTGTGGCTGTTGCGATGCGATCGCCTGTGGGGGAGTACCTCGCTGCTCTTACCCAGGTCTCATGGTAGAGAGGACCAAGTCGGATTCGCCAGAGAGATGCAACGTCCAGGACAGTGGTTGTTTTACCAGAAGTAACGAGGAGTGTGGTCGAGTCTGGCGAGAAATCGACTCCCAGAATGCTGTCCCTCTCCTGGTGATTGGAGACTCTTTCGAATGTCTTTGCGTCCCACAGGAACACCCGGTCCTGTAACAATGACCCCGCTACGATCCACTTGCCATCCTTCGAGATAGCCAGGCAAGTGATGCTATATCCCGCTTCCATCGTCGCCATTTCTTTACCGTCTTCCACTCGCCACACTCGAACACAACGTGAATCATCCCCGCTCACGATATGCTTGCCATCTGCTGTAAATGCTAACGCGCGTACGCTCCTACCGCCAGTGTTACAAATTTCGACTCGTTCCAGATCTTACAGGAGGTTCAGCATCGGCAGGACTGCCATGTCTCGTCAGTACGCACCATTCAGATGTAGGCCCATCGACAGAGGGACAGAAAGAATGGAAGATAGTTCGGCCCTAAGTTTGCCTGGCCCGTACTATAAGAAGTGTGCTCACACGCCGTCACTCTGTTTCTAGATATTACAGCATATCTGCACCGACACACGGTCAGCTGTGAACCAATCACCTTACCATATCTTGGTGGGTCAACAAGAGTATGTCTTGCCCACTTGAACGAGGACAGGCTCTGAGTCAAAGGACGCCATGGCTGTGTTGAGATGAACTTCAAGTTGAATATCTACTGATCGCATTACTTACGTAACTTCAAGCTTCTTCTTCACGAGTTTGAAAATGCATCCGTTCGCGTCCTATGTCTTGCGAAGCTATTACAAGGCGACTGGTTGGAATGAAGACAATCTCTGGTCCAATTTGACCCGGTCCTCTAGCGGTAGGTCCCCCGCATGACTCCCGTCCTCTATCCTAAAATCTCTGAGACAGCCATTCTGGATTTCAACGTCCCGCGTGGATTGCATCTCTCGATATCCAAGTCGCCAAACCCACTCTTCAGCACGTCGTATACCATGAATGCAATGCCGTCTCTCAATGGCTCGGTGGGATACATCTTTACCTCGTGCGAGTTGGACATGAAGAACTCTGGCGACGTCCGTTTCAAGGATATGATCGAGCGATTCAAATTGTCTCGCCAACCAAGACGACCAGAGGGAAAGGAGGAGTGGCTGGCTGGAGAGCGTGTTGACACCCGAGGCATGTATCCACCTCTCTCTTTCTGCATTCACTATATCCGAAACGTTGACCGACAGGGCCCTGCGACAGATTACCTTCTGTTTGGTCGCCTACATCTCCCTTCCGGTAAACTGGACGCGCTTTATTCGACACGGCTATCTCCTACAGTGCAGGCGCTGGTAGCTGCCATCTCTGACCCGCGATCGAGCCTCACGGGAGAAGGGAGAGCCCGTGGGGAGAGCGTGAGTAACATCATGTTCAGTCTGCAGCACGACGTTGGGAAATGGTGTACCGAGTATACCTGGAGCGCTGAAGACGGCATGCTGGGCGTGCGCGTGTTGCACAACTTTGGCAGGCTCGGCAACTCTGCAGAGCCTCCCGAGGACTCCAGCACCTCGGTTTGTCCCCGACCGAAACGCGTGGACGAGGAAGACGCTACCGGCGGCGGGCTCAAGGGTCGTATATCCGCTGGAGCGGAATTTTACCTCAGTGCAAAAGAGAGAAGTGCGGGAGGTACGGAGATGGCACCGTCTTTGGTTTGAATATGCTCAGTTCTCTCTCTCTTCTTCAGTGTCTACCGGAATTCGGTTCACGACGCTCTCGGACCCGTCTGCACCCCCATCCCAAGCGCAGTCATCTTCATCTTCCGCACCTCGTGGATCGCCGTCTCAACCACCTACCACGATCACAGCGTTGTTCAATCCGATGATGGGTCACGTTTCGGCCGCATATGCCGCCAAGGTCTCCCGAGACCTTTCTTTGTGTTCAAGGTTTGACTTCAATGCCTACAGTTATGAAAGCGAGTGGACCATGGGGGCAGAGTGGTGGATGCGCCGGGCCGTGTTGCAACCGGTCTCGGATGGCGATACTTCTCGGTCTGCGGACATCGATCCAAGTCCTCAACCAGGGCCACTTCGCTCGCAGTCTGATATTCGAGGAGTCGTGAAAGCTAGGATATCAACTAATAATGTTCGCCGGTTCCTTTCTTGTGTCTTCGCACGGCGTCGCTTAACTCATTCTGCAGACTGTTTCGTTGTTGTGGGAAGGACGTCTGAAGCAAATGCTGGTTGGCTTGGGTGTTGTTTCGGATCTATCGAGCCGGTCGAAACCGATCAAAACCATTGGACTAGAACTATCATATTTCAGCACAGGATAAGTTTATCGAACCCCAATCCACCTGTGCATTTACCAGCGATGAGTAAGAGTTTAGTAACTATGGTACATATACCCAGTTCATTGCGAGCAAAATACAGGTATGTAAAGCGTGACGGAGAAGGGATCAGGTGGGTATATGCTTGAGATCAGGTGAGACGATATCAGTATTTACTAAAATGCACAGCAAGCATCCAAACAAATTGCAGTAGTGCGTGTGTAGATCAGAAGATAAGTGGCAAGAATTCACGATGAGATAGTCGGATTTTTTGTGACGGGGATTGTTTGCGTACGGGGCACGGGTGCAAGTCCGCCAATCGTCCTGGCTAATCTAGAAATCGCATCGCCTGTTATGACGGGGCGAGCAGCCTGTGGTGCTCGCGAGCCTCCGGCAGGCGTGGAACGATTGCGTGAATGAGTGTAGACGTGTTGACCGAGGGGCGAGATGGCACCTGACCGACCATGTCGGTGAGACACTGTACCCGGAGGGGCAGTATGTGGTTGATGTCGACCCTCCGTTTGCGAACGTGAGTGGGAACGGGGAACGGCAGACGAAGAGTTGCTGGTTAGAAGGCTAGGGGCTGAATGGGACTCTGGAAAACCAGGTACAGGTGCATGGATGGAAACAGCAAGACCTCGGTCGCTAGAGGATGCACTAGATACTCTCTTCAGATCGAGAAGTTCGTCCGCGGGCGGGGCATGAATTGACTCTGCCAATCCCTCCGACTTGTTCATGAGTGAATCATCCTCCGTAATAGGAATAGGAAGTTTGGGAGGATAGCCGGAAACCTTGCTGACCGATCCGTCCCGTGCATGCAAACTCTCTACAGCTTCGACAGGCTTGCCTGGAAGGAAGGGATGCAACGGAGGTTTGCCGTTAGGGAGAGTGGGCGATGACGATTCTTCAGCAATAGGCTCTATGATAACTTGTTCTGGAGCTTCCTCGGACACGATGGCTGCCGATTCCATAGGACTAGGCAGCGAGGATGGTTGGGTAGGCGAATCATCTACTCGCTCAGGTTGAGCGTCGTAAGTCTCCATTTCCCGTTCGTTTTCGTGAACTTCCGAATTCGGTTCTGGAAGCGGTCTGAGAGTGTCTGTCAGAATCGGAGAAATTTCCTCGCTCTCATCTTCATCGTTAGCTATATTCGTGTGAGTTGTTGTGATTCCCCAGTCGTCTAGATCTGGTAAAGAGTCATCTTCATCTCTAGCCCAATCGATGTGGCTACCAGGAGTCGTCGGACGATTTTCAGCCATCGCGACGGCTCTGACACGTTCTACCAATGCATCGATATCGTGGCGGATTTCAGCCTCGTGAGCTGCTGCAAGGTGTGGTGGGACATCTTTACGCAAAATAGTCTGGGATGCAGGCGTGGAGCCAGCGCGTGACTTTTGCGATTTGATAGCAGTCGGAGCAGTTGGGAATGGAGGGGGTTTCGCAGTCGATGAGGCGTCCTTGCCTGGCTGAACGCGGCGTCGGCGATTAGCGGATCGAGAGGGTGTAGGTGGAGCTGTTTTGGAGATTTCGGAAGGAGAAGGTGTAGTAGCTCGAGGTTGTTTGCGGGATCCCGGTTTAGGCCGGTCACCGCGCTCAGTGACACCGTTGAGAGATTTGTCTGAGACGGTAATGGAAGGTAGCACAGGAGGCTTGCGCGGGACAGTGGATACGTTGGGTGATGGGGATGGTGTGCTGTTGGCCGACTCGGGAAGACTGCCACCTTTCTGGCCCGAGTTATTTGGTGGATGCCCACCACCGCGACTGCTCCTGACACCACCTCGGCCACCACCTCGGCCACCCCTTCCTCGACTACTAATTCCACGGAAAGCTGACCCAGGTTCGGTTGTCCTCAGACTACTCCAATCTCTGGTACGAGGAGAACCTTGGGTCGAGGGGTTGGGACTACTTGGCACAGTCCGCGAAGCTGGCATAGCCATCTATCCGTACACGGCACTATGGATGTATTGCCCAAAGTCGGGGGGAACTGTTGATATGCATGGCTCAGCTTCGGATTCACTTGGTCAGGCAGATAATGGGAGTGACACCGACTCAGAAGCTTTGATGGAGAAAGATATCTGGGTCTGCCAGGGCCTGTTGCCTTCGTTTCCTTTATCCTGTACAACTTTTGTCGCGGCGGCTTAGGATAGCTGTCAATAAGCGAGGGCTCGAAAGTTTGTAGTCTTTCAATGAATCTGGTGAGTGGCCAAACACGGCAAAGCAAGCCCGATAGCTGGCGCGTTCCAGCGGCTCGCGCTCATCGACTTCACCGACGTTCCAAAATGTCTAAAGCATCCCAACCAGAACTCAAAAAGGTCTGTTCATTTGTATCCATTTTTTTGCAGTGCTATATCAGCTCTTCTAGTTTATGGACAAGAAGCTGTTCGTCCACCTTCAGGGTGGCCGTAAAGTCAGCGGTACTCTACGCGGGTACGATCTATTCCTCAACCTTGTGATCGACGATGCCCTCGAAGAGACCACACCCGGCCAAAAACACCCAATTGGCACAGTAGTAAGCTTGATCCCATCCTATCGTCTGGCTGTTTGGTCTAATTATCCAATCATCTAAGGTGATTCGCGGCAACAGCGTGACTTCTATGGAGATCTTGGAGGCGACACGATAAAAAAAATAGGAACCGACACCGACGTAAAAATGCTCGACAAGCAGATGGTTTGTTCACCTACACGGGCGGCGTACAGGTTGTCACTGACGTTTTACGTGTCAACGCGATCACATCAGGCGAGTTACACCATGCCGCTCGTTGGCCATTGCACATGTAACAGACTTTCTTTCGAAGAGTGTAATCCAACTCTACCAATCAATGCTGTTGTTTGTAGTTGCACGTCTGATGGCCATGAATATGTGCGTCGAAGGCTTGACTTCATGTTCGATTCGGTCCCAGCTTTCCTTCCTGCCCATAAAGCGGCAGTAGATGTGCACGCATGCAAAGATGCCTAAGGCCTAGTATACCTTGTTTTCCAGTGACGGCGATGCAAGGTTGCCGCATCGGTGTGACCATCTATATCGTTGGGCCCGTCCGAATGTTTGTTCTTGACGAAGTAGATAATGGAAGAACTTATGACCACTCAAATGTTTGAGAATACGTACAAACTGTTCATGTTCCATTCAACTCGCTTGTTACACCTCACAATACTTGGCATGATAACAGTCTTGTAACAAAGCAACCAATACTGGTACTAGGGTTAGGGTTAGGAGAGAGAAAGGGCGAAAAAAAAGAGGCCTACCCAGCCAGAGTGGCCGTGGTAGGACAGGAAAATATTGAGACAGTGCATGAGCCGAAGCTCATACAAGCCATAGACACCCTCTGTATGGACAGGGTCGCCGTGCTATGGAAGGTCCCTACAGCCCGCACACCTGGGTACTTGAAACGGCATGCGCCATCAAGGTAAGTATGAGGTGTTCTCATGTCTGCCCCTCGCTTATATACACATTCCCCTCTGCGCACGGACCATTATTTCCATTTCGGGCTTTAACTATTTAGAGCGAGTAACTTACTAAGACCTATTCTCGAGCCGTTAAAGGAAATTCGGGGAAGCAAACGTTTCCTATAACCAGCACGGAAAATTCATATACTAGTAAGCGCTTCCTAGAACGGCTCGAGACTGCCTAGTCTCGTACCCAGACCTTCTAGCGGTGTGGGAAAGCGGACCAAAAATGGCAGGCCAAGGGTAGAACCGAGTCAACCGACTGTACCAAAATGGAAAGTTGTCCTAAAACGGAAGGAAAGGAGCGCCGAGTGCCCTTTAGAGACTAAGACTCTTCCCTAGTCTCGAGCCGTTCTGGGAAGCGCTTTCAGAATTTTCTGGTCATAGTAAGGAACATTTGCTTTGCGTATTCACCCATTTCCTAGACTGGTGACCAGCCCGTCCAAAAGAGGCAATGCTGAGGCCGTCGATAGCAGCAGCATTGCCTCTTTTGGACGGGCTGATCACCATACGAATTTCCTATATAACGGCTCGAGACTACTAAGACTCCCCCGGATCCGATCGATCATTCTGCAGGGACTTACTATGGCTACAGAGCCCATCCATTTCGCGAACTTAGTGCGCCTTGTGAAAGACTCTCCAGTCAGTGGTTGGGATGATGCATGGTAAGCGATGCCGCATGTTTAGCCACAATATTCTCCCATAAGTAGTACTTCTCCCAGGAAAATCGGAGTCACACCTTGGGACTCGGGCGATCTTCAGCCTCCTCTCCGCGACCTCATCTTGTCGAACGAACTCGATCTCCCCAAGCTCGGTCGTGCTCTCATCCCGGGTTGTGGACGGGTAAGATCTGACAAAGCTGATCGATCGCATATTCACATCAGACAGGGTTACGATGCAGGTTTCATCGCTTCTCATCTGGGACTTGATACACTGGCCATTGATATATCGGCAACAGCAATCCAGGCTGCGCGGGAGTGAGTCTTGAGTGAGATCGAGCGCCTTGTACTGATCCCTGTCAGTCACTCTGATAGCATTTCTTTCGCGGTTCCCGACGCCAAAGTGTCATTCGAGGTAGCCGACTTCTTTAGCCTTTCAGTCCCTGATGATCAGCGATTCGCACTCATCTATGACTACACGTGAGTTTCCTTGATGATCCAGCCTCTCTGCAACCGTGTAAACCGGCTTTATCATAGATTCTTTGTCGCGATTCCACCGGTTCGGAGGAGCGATTGGGGCAAGCAAATGTCCGCATTGCTGAAGCCTGGCGGCTATCTCATCACACTTATTTTTCCACTCAACCAACCCGAGGACGCGGAAGGCCCGCCACACCATGTCAAACCTGAGCACTATGCCATCGTCCTCGGAGATGGATGGGAGAAAGTGCTCGATAAGGTCCCGGAGAATTCAATTCCCCAGCATGTGGGTCGGGAGAGGTTGATCGTCTACAGGAAGTTGTGAACCTGTAGGGTGGTGTTCAATGTCTGGGAGCACAAATATTGTATGATTTTTTGTATAGCGTTCACCATATTAAGGCCCTCCGGGCAGACCTGGACCCAGGTGTCCCCACAGGACAAAAAATTTAAATATGACGGCCGTCTTCCCTTAACCCTCCAGCAGTGCCTATACGTGTCGACAGGACGGCTGTATATGATGTACAACGAGGGGATCGGAAGATGCAACCAGTTAAAGCATCCGCCACTGATGACGGAAGGCTATCATAAGCATAATACTGAAAGTTAGCGACAGCATCGGGAGGCATTTTGCCTTTTCGTAAAAAAACCCAGGCAAGACCGACAAACAGATCCAAGCCCTCTTCGATCATGGTCGTGTGATGCATTGAAATACAGCAAGGCATACTCAAATTCAGCAGCATCATATGCCTGGGGATATAAATGCAACGGAATCCGATCGTTACGGAGTAAGGACAAATCTACTGTCGTCAGATCCACACTCTCTATCTCGTGCTTCAAAAACCGTTGAGCACACACCGCACAGGGCGCGAAGCTGTGATTATCAACTCTCATATGGAACTGCCAGTCGCGAATCAAGTCGAACTTGAACTGCTCGCTGGCGACGAACGGAAAAGCATCTTCGACAGCAACTGACTCAGACACTGAGACATTGACGACAGCTGGCCGGCGAAACAAAAAAGAGGTACAACAATCATCTGCACAGTGATGAGCCCCAATCCACGATTCCAGTGTCAACAAAGACGGTGGGCTCGATCCTCGGGGCATGCGATGACAGTCCGCAATGGACTGCAAGACGTCTAAAGGCAGTTGCAAGCGCGGCAAAATATTCAATGGCAGTTCAACAACTATACAATTAGCAGGAATCTGCTGATTCTGGGTAAAAGGCGAGACAAAAGTATACGATTGCAAAAGAGTGAGCGATACTGTACACTCAACTTCACTGTACAACATTGCATCGCTTTCAACGACTTCAACGACTTGATACCGACGCACGGGCACAGTTGTAGCACGCCTTGAACGCGCGAGTGCACGCATCCGCACATGCAATGAACTGGACGGACAATCATAACATCCATGAGTCCGAAGCACATGCTGTAGCGCGCGTTTGACAGAACGTGGCCCACAAGGAATGCGATGTGCAACTGCAATGGACTCAAGAGCACGTACCCCCAAAGAAGGCAGTGTCTCCACACACTCCGACGTTGAACGGAAAGCGACACAAATGATTGGTCTAGATGGCCACCAACGGACATCAGGAAGATCGTCAATGGCAGAGACTGAATGGAAAACAAAGTCTCGACGTAACCGTTCTACGGACACACGACCATCGTGAACATCAGAATCACGGACTGAAACGCCCTCCACGACCAATGCACGAACCGAACCGGAGCTCGGCTCTGATAAAGGAGTAGACATGAAGGTAGTATGGTGAAAAACGAAAGATGGGCGACTCGGGCGTGAACGTGTGAAGTACAAAAGTTGTAGCGAAGGGCGTAGAAACTGAAACCATACTGAAACAGTATCCGCATTGGTTGGATCACTGAAATCTCAACCAGATAAGGCAAGATCGCACGACCCGGGTTGTTGAATTTGCTTCCGGTCAACCTTGTCATTCCCACGAATTAATGCTTTGTATACCTGTCCCCTAACGGGTCCAGGAACACTGGATTTCTGGGAAGCAGTGCGATATCGGTGTGATCAAGGGTCTAATGAAGATTGCGGGTCGTTTTTAAACAGGAATTTTAGCTGGCTTGTGGAAATGCACGAGCGTGCACGAAATCATTGGCACTGAATATCGTTTTACAGATCGCGATGATTCGTACAGCAACGCAAGAGAAACGTATAACGAAAGAAAAAACGAAACACTCGCTTCACTAGAAGCTCACACTGTGCACAGTGTTTACGTTGGTGGGCAAGAACCAGTCGTCGATGATGGCGTGCATGAAATCTGCGAACCCTACATGATCAGCACGAGGTAAAGAGACCTGCCAAAACGTACTGACCGTCTTCCTCGCCGAACCCCAACCCCATTGCCTCCTCCTCAGAGTCTTCGTCTTCCCACCCATCGTCGAACCCGTCGTCGATATCGTCAACCACGTGCGGGAAGAAATCTGCCTCGGGTGCACCGTGGGCACCGGCGTGGTGCGCTTGTGCAATATGCTGAGTTGTGTTCCCAACGCTCGCAGGCGTCGGCTTGTCGGTAAAGTAGATTGCATCGTCCGTGATTTGCAGGCAGGAGATCAAGGATAGCAACCGATCGTTATCAAACTTGGATAGCCGGCAGACGGATACACCCGGCTCGGGGGGTCGGTCCGCTATGAGGCGGCTGAAGCCGAAGTCTGTGGAGATCAGATATATACCTTTCCGCTAAACGAGAAAATGGTAGAGTGCGTCAATACTTCGAAGTTTGTGAACAAAGTCACAGCGCATTGCACACACCGTAGCGATAGCAAATTTTCTACTTCCGTTGTCCATGGCTAGATAATACGAGACTTCTCCTTCGTTTGGAAACGGATGAAAATTGAGGATGATAGCGTTGTCTCGATGATGGACAGTATTTGATCCGGAAAATAGACATTGAAAATCAGGGATGAGGAGTAGTCTGCCATTTGATGTAAGGACAGCAAGATCATTCCCTGAGCCCGATACATGACCTGAAAGCAATATTGTCGGCGATTCCTAATCAAGTATTCTTGAAAAATGTGCGCACATGCCATAAAGTCGTCGTGGAGAGGACCGGGTGAATGAAAGTTATGAATAAGCATTTGAGGGTGTAGGACGGACGACGGGAGACCACGACTCTGCGGTAACACATCCCATACGTCCCATGTGGCACTGCAGAGCTCCACTGTTGATAGCTGGTAGAGCAACGTTCCACCTTCCCTTGCAAAGATACGCAACCCCCCCGCGCCGCAAATGAACACATACAGGTTGTTGACTTCGACATAGTTGATATTGCCTAGTAGCACACCGTGGTGTGGTCTTTGAATATCCCGGATGACAAGGATTAATTGTGATCTAGGGACATCCCATAGATATGCATTGTTCTTTGCTGAGGCTAGTAAGGTCGGGTACGAAAAACGGAATGCGCGACAGGTCTCTGGTATGCGAAGAAGTGCCCAGGCCTTGAAATGCCCCCAGCGATAGTCTACAGAGCCATGGGTAACTGCAGCCTGTGTGGATGCTTCAAGCATCTTGTGGTCTGGAGGTGATGTTTTCGGAAACTGAACACCTTCTGTGTCGACGGTACGTCGCCAGACTTCCTTGCAGTCATCGTGTCGATTGAAAACGATGTAACCACGGTCGTATTCACAATGCGCATAGTTGACGACATGTGACTGGAGATGTATTGTGTCAGATCTGCATCGATGCTTGAGGAATGGTAGACTATATAGGCCATACCGGAGGAAGCGACCACAAGACACGATTATTCCTAACGTCACACACGAATAGACCACCTGTCTGGCGGGTTGCAATGATGAGACCGAGTCCATGATCGATTTTGATGCGATGTACAGCTGTTCCTGTTGCTGTCAATTCTCGAACGATAGATGGCGCTTTGCCGCGCCAGCCCCTCTCGATTTCCAGTTGTCTCCTGCCTGGATACGAGCCGATTAGCAACGCACAACTATAGGAAACTGTGAACAGGCGCACAATATGTCTTCCAGTCTGTTGGAACTAAGCCTGCGTGAAGCTGATTCTCGTCGGTGAAGCGGTGAAGTATGGCTGCATTTCTGTAAACAGTAGGTTCGTTGATCGCAATCAAGGCGTTCCAGTCGCGCGATACTTGAGTGGCAGAATACAACGAATGAAGCGGAAGGTATGAAATCACATGCAAAGCAATCTCTGCTGGCAACTGGTGCAGCATCGCGGACTCGTACGTGGATCCAGATGAACTTGAGAGCATTCAATCGGACGCCACGTGACTATATGTGCGTCTCGTCACGTGCTTTCGATTTACTTCTTCCCTGTCCCACTTGGATCCATCGAGTCGGGAATCTGATAATTGGTAATCAACTGTACTTGCACTACTGTAATGATAGTTCGAGTCTATCTTTCTCCATATAAAATATACAATGGCCAGTACAAGTACATTCCTCGACGCGGAGATACACCGATTGCCCAACCTGCTGTTTTAAGGAAGTGACTATCGATCAGGAGGGCTGTCTGAATGACGCGCAGCTATCGTCAAGGACCTCGGGCGATATATCGAGCTCCCGTTCTCCACCTTCATCGAATCCACATTCCATTTTTCGAGCCAAGCCGAGTGCTCGCAAATACGCGAAGATTTGGCAGACGATTGTATCTTGACAATTAGTCCGCGTGGCGAGGTGCGTTGGACTCTCTTTCGAACCGCGCCTTCCGGATCGAAGAGGCGCGAAGATGAAGCGTTCAGCCCATTCGGTGATATCATCACGGGTATTTTCAAACGTATACCCGGTTGTCCTTCGTTGCAAATCCAAACAGGACACCCCTCTCCGACCGCAAAAATTCGTCCCGCCCAGATGCATATATCCAACTTGATTCCGCCATAAAGCATGTGCATTGGTTTGATATCGCCGCTTCTTTCGAATTCAAGAAGGGCTCGAATAATTACGCAGTGAATGATGTACGTACTGCGCGCTTCCGATACCTAACTTAAACCTAAGCAGTTCTGATCCACTAGGACAAGCAGAAGATTATATGGAGCCTGCACACTGTCATGCGCGAGGATCCTCTCCGGCGCTTTGCGTTCGGATTCACCATAGAGGACACGGAAATGAGGCTTTGGTACTCTAATCGCGCATATTTGGCTGCGTCGGAACCGATCGACATTATGAAGGTATGCATTCAATTGCAAACTGTCGCTCTTTAGCCCTGATGACGGAGTCTATTCTCTGCATCGGAATGAAGGGAAAAAAGGAGCTTGGGTGGCTTCCAACTGCCGAGCGCATCAGGATACGAGATGAGACCCAATACCAATTCAAGGTTAATGATCAGTTGTTCACTACAACACGCCCACTAGCCACGTATGACGCAGATTCCATTGTTGGACGCGGGGTTCGAGTATACGAGGCCAAGGATCAGAATGGGAGTCTTGTAGTCATAAAGGACTCGTGGCGGGCAGAAAGCCGCGCCCCAGAGGAGGAAATTTTGGAGAAAATTTTCATTGACATCCGGGAGGTGTTAGGAGATGCCGAGGCAAACGAAGCAGAGAAGTATATCATCAAAATTCGAACTTTCGAAGATGTCTGTGGGGGAAATGACAAGACGTTCAACCCAATTTCCGAGGGAGAGTTATCATGGATTTCCATCAGCACTGACATCATGCATCCTTCTAGCCTGTCGTCATCTCGGAAATCACACTTATCCAGTGTGGGAGATGTACCACTGCCAGCGGACACTAACTCAAGCACCCAAGCTGGAGTTATACGTGGTCCTCCCCCTCTCTGCCGCTCTTTTTTGTGTTTCTTATGTTGTACGTGTAACTGTTGGACTGGGGCTACTAGGTTGAGGGTGCAACTTGGACGACATCAGGTATGTAACTATGGCATCACTACATTTTTTTTTCCCTTTTTGCAGATGCTTGTCTTGTTTTGTCCTGCAATGCCCTCCACGAACTAATCCCCTCTGAAGATATAGATCTCTCGAACAAATTCCTCAATTTGTTGCTGGATGGAGATTTCACCGATGGTAGTGACCGGGCAGCGAAATTGACGAAGTCGCAACAATCAGTGGAAGAATATACTCCGAACAAGTTGTACCAGATGATTCTGAAACTCCTTTGGCATTGTGTTGTAAACCCCATCCTTCAGACACTCGGCTTTTCGGTAAGTATTGATATAGTCTCAATGTCGATCCATTCCGACTCGAGATTTACTTGTTCTCAGAGTCCGCCATCTGGCACTGATAAAATGACCCGTATTTTCTGGTGTCCGACTAGTCCTTTTTCCTTTTTGCCAATACACGCTGCCGGTCTTTATGACACAGCCGAGCCTGGCACAAAACTTTCTGATTCTGTTACATCTTCCTATTTTCCGACTTTGAGTTCACTCGCAGCGTCACCTCAGAATGGCTCGGATGACCCTTCTTCCAAACTTCGCCACTTGCCGTCCCCCAACCACTGACAGACGGACTCAGCACACTGTTTTCAGTGAAGCACGAGATCAATTCCATCAGAGAATTATCCGATAAATCCCCTTTTGTAACCCTCCAGGACTCTGATGGCGCTGTCGAGGACGTGGTGGAGAAGTTGAAGAACAACGACTGGGTCCATTTTGCATGTCACGGAATACAGGATCCCAAGAAACCGCTCGACAGTGGGCTAGCTATGCCTCGCCAACCATCATCGCTTGAAGCTCTCGGACATTATGCAATTATCGCGCCCCAAGGTGGACTTGCATTCCTTTCTGCCTGTCAGACTGCCCAAGGAGATGAGACGTTGTCGGAAGAATTTGTTCATCTTGCGGCTGGAATGCTTCTTGCTGGGTATGGTAGTGTCATCGGAACGATGTGGTCGATAATGGACAATGACGCACCAAAGGTGGCGAAGGACGTGTACGAGCACCTCTTTCGAGATGCTGGCCGGGTTCCTGACAGTACGGAATCCGCAGCAGCATTGCACCGCGCCATCCAGCATCTTCGGGACTCTGGTGCTCCATTCAAATTCTGGGTTCCTTTCATTCACTTTGGTAGATGATCTTTGGCAGTGCCATCCATTGACGGAGGCGGCAGCAGCATTACACTGCGCCGTCCAGAAGCTTCGCGACTCTGGCGCTCAATTCATTTCTTGGGTTCCTTTCATTCACTTCGGTAGATGATCGATGACCTTTGACAGTGCTTATTTCTACTCTCGGGTTCGAAGATGACTATTCCAGCACGACTTCCTATATGGTACTCGTCACTTGTACGAACTAGTTTATCGCACGAGCGTGTTTATATTTGTACGGAGCAATCGTACAGTGCATACCTCCGAACAGCAATTAGCTGGCTTGAACTTGGTGGTTGTGTCCGTAACCAACATTTAGGGTGCAATAGTAAGTCTCCGACGAATGTAGATTCAATTCTAGCCTTACCCCTTGACCGGAAAAACCATCCACGCACCTCTCTTAATACTCAGAAACACTCGCTAGACTCTTCCTGCAACGCCACGTCATCAAGAGTAATAATGGGCGAGCTTGGGTAACTGTCGATCAGCGTTGGCAGCCCGCGCGGACTCGGCCGCGTGAGGACGCGTAACGCAGTCAAGGGACGTGCAGGCGGAGCGTGATCTGTAAGATACAGTGCATACATAAGAGGGGCTGAATGGAACACCTGCCAGGGGAGTCCATACCGCTCGGGCAAGAAAAGGGTGTTGATCATCGACTGGAAAAGGGGGAGTGGTGGGTGAAACAAAAGGGATGAGGTACGCGTCGCTCGGGACGTACCGCTGGGGTTAGACTTCAATCGATGTAAACGGGGTCGTGGTTTGTGAGGGCCGCGTCACCCGCGTGACCGTCGGCCATGGGAAGGGACGACTTGGAGGAGGAGGAGGGAGGAGGAGGATGGGCTGGAAGAGCGCCGCGCGTGGATCGTTGGTCTACGGATCGAAAGTCGACGCAAAGGGTGTCGTCCGAAGCCGCGGACGTCTTGGTTGCGATGGGTTATGGCATGACCAGCGCGTGGTGGGCAATGGTAGTGGTTTCTAGCTGTTGAGGCTGACGACTGCTTTGAGCTTGCTTCTGAGATATACGGGGAGGAACAAAGAGTGAGTTCGATGGGAACCGGGTTGGTCTTTCGCCATTGACCTGTGTGTTTGGAAACAGTGAGGTAGAAAGAAGGAGGACATACGTACCAAGACGGGGGTATCATCCACCCGGCCGACATACTTGTAGGCCTTTGGTTTCATAAGCCCCATCGGATTGGTTTGACTCATCACCTATTTAGCGTTCATATGAAGAGGTGTGTATGCAGAGTGGCCATCCATCGAAGATAGAGCTCATGTGTCGTCGCCGTGGGGTTCGAAGCACATATGTTCGTGTATGCCAGTGTGTACATAGGGACCCCTTGCGCAGACCCAGTTCCAGTGGTGAAATCACGGAAGGATGTCATGAGCTGACCCATCTCAGCTGACGCATATATGTCAGTAAGGCCCGAAGGGCAAGAACCACGGGAAAGGACAGAAGAACGAACTGAGTCCATAATGACTAACTGAAGGAACGCCTTCCGAGTCGAGAAGGTCGCCGTCGGCCGAGCTTGTCTGAACTTGAAGGGCTGCCGCCAAACATGACCAGCTTGAAAGTTGAACGTTGAGACGGCGTCTAAGCACTCGAAGACCCGTCTCTGAAAGCGATTTGAGAGCGACTCGGTGGAACACCAAAAACAGCCTGTAAGAGGAGCTTGATGGAATAGAGCGGCTTCGCGGCGTACCAGGCTCGGATTCGGAGGTTTAAGAGTCCATGGTTCTGCGACGAGAGACCGAGTGTAAGTGCAGCAGGCGAACTTGAACGTGGTACAACTTGAACGGTGACTTCACCCTACGTTTCACGAGAGTAACCTCGAAACCGCTGCCAGAGTGAAAAACGGCGGGTGAGAACACTCGTCACTCGCACTCGTCAACAAAGAAACACTGAACAACAACTCGAGTTCGTCACCCAATACGTACCTCCTCCCCGGCCCCACTCTCGGAACAACTTTCCCGAGGCCCTTATAGAGTTCTTGCTGTGAGCCTTGTTCATTCAATCAGAATGGTGCAAACTGTAGAACCCCGATCCGTGCTGAAGCGTGGTAACAAGAAACGGAAGGAGCCACAGAACCACACTTTTGCTACCCCCCTCCTTCTCTCCCCCCGGGACCGCCGTCAGTCAAGAAGGGCAAGAACGAATGGGAAGCCATTGTAGCAGCCTCAATTCCAAGATCACGGCCATTTATGTCACCAATCTGCCTCTGGATACGAGAGTCGAGCAGATTTGTCGAGCGGCTCGGCAAGTTTGGCGTGATCGAAGAGGACGACGAGGGCGAACCCAAGGCGAAGATGTACGCAACGGAGATGGGGTGTTCAGCCGGGAGGCCTTGGTCTGTTTTTCCAGGAAGAGAGTGTGGACCTTGCCATCCATTTACTCGACGATGCGGAGGTGAGAGTGGGAGAACCTGTCTACTGCGATGATGAGAGTGCAGATGGCCGAGTTCAAGCATAACACGCGGGAACGGACGCGAACGGGAACACACCGCGCACTGAACGGTCGACAAGAAGAAGGCTACGCGACGGATTGGCAAAATGCAAAAGTGAGTCGCGACGGCGTACGTGCTATCTCGACCTCTCGTTTACCTTTGTGTATAGATAATTACAAGAATGGGACGACACAGACGGTTTCGGACCTGTGAAGACAACATGAATTCGTCCAACGGGAATAGCAGGGTCGTCGTATTGAAGCATACGTTCTCTTTGGAGGAACTCGACGAAGATGTTTGCGACGAATATGGTGTTGTATGTCACAACCCTATCTCCAGATCCTTCCAGCCTCCATCGAGCTTGGACAGCTAGCTCGCGTTAAAGTTGTCCAGCATGACCAGCAGCTGCGGCTACCAGACGTGCTTGGTGTCTGCCGCAGCGAGAATTGACAGCATGAGCACCTCGAACACGTTCCGGACCGGGAAACACGGCTGGGTGACGTCTTTGGCGGACACCGTCATGTCTCGTGAAAAGACGGACACGCGCGGCCGGTGTGGCATCACCTGTGCGCGGCGCATGTTTGTCAGGGTCCATGTGAAGAGTGGACGGGAATGCATTCACGTCGTGGTAACCACTCGAACTGAGGGCGCCAAACACCCATTCTTCGTACGTACTCAAGACAAAGTAGGGACAGGCGTGCCTCCTGCACACGTCCCATATCTGTAACGTACGGTCGGCGCGCGGAAACGAAGGATGTGAAGGAGCGAAGAACTCATGGCGACCCAGAGAATGGAAGATGCAATGGAAGACGCATTGGAAGGAAATCAAGGTGCCCACATGGCTGTTGGTGTCATCAGCGGATGAAAATGAACACACAGCATGTGGAACGCATCACAATGCCAACGCGACAAACTCTTGCGGGTCACCGTGCTTGATATTCTACGAGGAAACGACGATCATTGACACCTCGTCTGCTCCACGGCCAGGGATACTATCCGCCATCAGTACCAAGCACGAAAGGCGGCTAACCAGCAATCGAGTCAAACGAATCTGCGTCCTAAAGGGACACAGGTGGTTTACGTCGTTGAAACTTCCAAGAGTCCCGAAAACAGATATTAGTTGGGAATACCCAAAAGAGAGTTCGATCGCATGACGGCCGCACGGGATACGGTTGTACGAGCTTGGTCGCGTCCGAGAGGGCGTTGAGGGGGTAGTCGTCGAGGGATAGCATATCGTGTTCGTCCAGCGAACAATAGGCAATATCCGTCAAGGTCAGATTCTCCAGTTTCCCCTGTTCCGCCTTGAAGCGCTGAGAATGAGTCATTCGATATTTCTTTCATTACGTCATTTGAACACGCCACGACCACGCGACCACGCGAAAATGCGCGCGCAGGCAGCCAAAAGACAGCACGATGGAGGTCCCAATCAAATATGCGCTGCAACCGGGGAGAACTGCCGTGTGCACGGTGCCCCGGCGCACGAGCACCTTGAGCAATGGTCACTGGCACTTGTACCGCGCCGATGCGTCGACCTCTGCACTGGCATCCAGGCCTGTGCCAAGTCTTGAGCGGATGCGACCACGCCCTGCTCTGCTCGCGCTGCACCCCTCGCCGTTCCGCGGCACCGCTACACGCATGCTGGCACGGCATGACGTGGCCGCAGCTCGAGCGCCAGGCGTCTCTCTGCGATGAGCCGTAGATGGGACCAGGCACGAAGGTTTCTTTGTGAACTTTCCGGTGGGTGCGGATACTTGGATTGGCATGGTGTCGGTACTTGTACCTATTGTCATACGTCATGTGGAGGAAGGGGCTTGCTTGCCTCGTGGCATGTTGACGCGAACACTGACTCACAAGTTCCAGGTAGGCAGGATAAAAGTGACCAAGCCACAATTTGGCAACATGCATTCTGTTCGTGGAGCCGGGTGCGTGGCTGAGGGTAGGCTTCTGTGCGACTTGACTCAGAGTTCGACGTCCCTGAGCTTATTGCAGTAAGTCTATTAGCCTAAATATGTGGCACTGCAACTTTGGCCGCCTTTATTAACCCACTACTGCAGAACCCGTCACCCAGAACTTGCCCACAATGTTTGCATTCCTCCGTGCTCTCAGACTTCACTTCCTACTTATGTGGATGAATATACGCAACCAATTTCTTACCCTGGCTTCTCCCATCCAACCACCACCCGACTCGGATTCGCATTCATCACCTACCCATAAATGCGACCATGTCTTTGTAACACGTGCGTAACATTTTCGTGCTTTATCCCTGATAAGTGGAGACATCACAAACACACCTATTCAGTCATACGTGCCACGGATGTTGCATGCGGTCTCCGTCGGATACCAGCAGGCTTCCATGTTATTGTAGAAGTCGATGGAAGGATCATACAAACATCGAACAAATCCGTGTCGACAGAGAAGGACGCCGTAGAATGGGATGAAGAGGTCCTCTTGTTCGTCATCCTTTGCCGAATCTCTGCTATTTTCATTGAATAGCTACCAAGGCCATCGAATCAATCATCTTCCATTTTGTTTAGTATCTACGCATCGTTTGAGCTTGGACCGAGGCTAGGAAACGGAGAATTGCTCGGTCAATTCAAGATTACTGTAGGAGAACTGTTCCATAATCGGAATAAACAGCTTCAGCGTGAGCAACTCCTAAGTTGTTGCTGCACACTCTCCTTGACGTCTCCTCGTAGTCATCGACTTTACAGCGCAGGAAGATGATATTGTACCATCGTGTTTGTCCCTTAGCATCATCACCGAGCGACGGATTTGCGACGCGAATGAATCCTGTCCCAAACTCGACGTAAGCAGACCATTCATGGCGTTGTAGTCATTTTCTGAACTTATGGAAATAGTTGCCGGAGTCATGCGAAATGAACGCGCTAGAACAGCTTACTGACGAGGGACATCATGCTCTCGTGCGTTACCGCCGGCGGCAGGACCAAAAAGATCTAGACACAGCCATCCAGACTTTCGAGCGCGTTCAGGAGATTTGCTCCATAGATCACCCCAATCGCTCAGCCGTTCTATTCAATTTGGCCAATGCAAAGTTCATCGACTGCCAAGTCAACAATCGATACTTCGACCTAGATGTGCCAATCGGATTGTATTGAGATGCTCTAAGACTTCGGAGCAAAAATCATCCGGATCATTGTACAACGGCACTGGAACTTGGTCTTGCGCTACTTGCCCGGTTCCAGAGGCGAGGGTTCAAGCTTGACGAGAAGGAAGCGAGGGATTTACTGGCAGGAGTGGTGGAGGTCTCGGGTGCAGCAAGTTATGCATACCGAACATGGCTTTTTGGATTGCAGATGGCCAAGGATTCAGTATCGGTGGAGGCAGGAAACGCTGGATCCTCACAGCGAGAGCAAGCGAATCATGCGATACAGAAGGGGCGGGACCTACTACGGAACTGGTCAAACAGCCATCCTCACCGACCTAAACTGCTCATTTGGGGTGCTGTTATCTGATCGGTTCGAACGCAGTGGCGTGCTTGCTGATATCCACGACGGAATTTCGATGTTCGAGGATGCCATGGATCTTACGCCCCATCGCCACCCTGACATGCTATCTCTGTTGAGCAACCATGGGACCGCGCTGAGGCGTCGCTTCGACCACTTCGGCGACCTGGCGGATATAAACAGGTCTGTCTCGATGTTGGAGGAGGCAGTGTGTTTGATGTCGGATGGCCATCCAGACAAGCTAGTTCTGTTGAAAAACCTCGGGAACTCATTACGGACTCGGTTTGAGCGTCTCGGGGACCTCGCGGATCTAAACAGGTCCATCTCGTTGTTTGAGGAGGCTGTCCGTCTGACACCAGACAACCATCCAAATAAGCCAGTTTCGTTGGACGACCTCGGGACCGCATTATGCCGTCGCTTTAACCGTCTCGGGGACCTCACGGATCTAAATAGGTCCATCTCCATCACAGAGAAGGCTGTCTTTCTGACACCCGAAGGCCATCCAGACAAGCCAGGTCTGTTGAACAACCTCGGGAAGTCATTATCTCATCGCTTTGAGCGTCTCGGGGACCTCGTGGATCTGAACAGGTCCATCTCGACGACAGAGGAGGCTGTCTGTCTATCACCTGACGACCATCCACGCAAGCCAGCTCTGTTGGACAGCCTCGGGAGCTCATCATGTCGTCGCTTTGAACGTCTCGGGGACCTCGCGGATCTAAGCAGATCCATCTCGATGTATGAGGAGGCTGTCTGTCTGTCACCCGACGGCCATTCAAACAGACCAGGTCTGTTGACCCACCTCGGGAACTCGTTGTTCAGTCGGTTTAAGCGTCTCGGGGACCTCGCAGATCTAAACAGGTCCATCTTGATCACAGAGGAGGCTGTTTGTCTGACGCCTGACAGCCGTGCAGACAAGCCAGGTCGGTTAAACAACCTCGGGCACTTATTACTTCGTCGCTTCGAGCGTCTCGGGGACCTCGCGGATATAAACAGGTCCATCTCAACGGCAGAGGAGGCTGTCTGTCTGACGCCTGACGGCCATCCAGACAAGCCAGGTTGGTTGAACAACCTCGGGAACTCATTATATTGTCGCTTTGAGCGTCTCGAGGACCTCGAGGATCTAAACAAGTCCATCTTGATGAAAGAGGAGGCCGTCTCTCTGACACCCGACGGTCATCCAAACAAGCCTACTGTGTTGAACGACCTCGGGAGCTCATTAGGTTGTCGTTTCAACCGCCTCGGGGACCTCGCGGATTTAAACAGGTCCATGGCGATGTTTGAGAAGGCTGTCTGTCTGACACCCGGCGGCCATTCAGACAAACCACGTCTGTTGAACAACCTCGGGAACTCATTACATTGTCGCTTTCAGCGTCTTGGGGACCTCGCGGACATTGTCAAGTCTATTTCCCTACAGGAGAAGGAAATAAGCTGCACTCCCGATGGCCATCCCAACAAACCAACTTTATTGATTGGCCTTGGGGATGCATTTATAATCCGATTTCAGCACTCGCATGATTCTTCTGATCTGTCTGCTGCTGCTTTCAATTTTTCAATTGCCAGTCGTGCTTCCATCGGTCCTGTGCCCACCCGCCTTCATGCCGCTCACCGCTGGATGTTCTGTGCGCAACTTCAAGGAAATACTCCAGCTCTCCTTGATGCGTGTGCTTCTGCTCTCGATCTTCTTCCACAGTTAGCATGGCTCGGACTCCAAGTCACCGAACGTCATCGACTACTTGTTGAAGCAGCTCAAATCACCCGTCACTCAGTTACCGCCGCTCTTGAAGCTGGCCGTCCTGAACTGGCTGTGGAGTGGCGTGAGCAAGGGCGTTCCATTGTCTGGACTCAGTTCATGCAGCTTCGCACTCCACTTGATGACCTGGCTCACGAGCACCTGCGCTTGCTTGTCAGTTCCGACAAATCTCCCAGGAACTGGAACATGCTAGTACTCGGGACAATCCCACATTCTGCCAGCCAGCCAACATCTCAGTTGCTGACACTCGATTGCTCGAGAAAGACATCCAGAGACATCATGATCTTGCCCTCAGACGAGATAATCTCCTCCTTCAGATACGGTCCTTGCCAGGTTTCGACCGATTCTTGCTTCCGAAGACAATCAAGCAACTTACTGCCTTGGCATGCCAAATCTCTGGACCAGTCGTTTACCTCACAGCCAGCACAGAAAGATGTGATGCACTGATCGTTATGGCGGAGTTGGAGAATGTCATCCACGTCCCCCTCCCTGAAATTTGCTTTCGAGATATGGATGTCTTGCGAAGAATGCTCCGCGGGATGCTCGGGGACCGTCTTGTTTTCTCCCGCGATGCCCTCTATGAACTCATCCCCTCTGAAGATAAGGACCTCTCGAAAAAATTTCTGGATTTGTTGCTGAATGGGGATTTCACTGATGGTAATGACCAGGCGGCGAAAATGAAGCCGCAACGAATCGGAGGACATTCAAAAACAAAGCCACAACAATTTGAAGAATATACTCCGAACGAGTTGCACCAGATGATTCTGAAACACCTTTGGAATTATGCTGTAAACCCTGTTCTTCAGGCACTCAGCCTTTCGGTAAGTCGTTGATATGAAGTCTCAATGTCGATCCATTCCTTATCCAGATTTGCTCGTTTTCAGATTCCACCATCTGGTACTGATAATTTGAAAATGACCCGCATTTTCTGGTGTCCGACTGGTCCTTTTTCCTTTTTGCCCATACACGCCGCTGGCCTTTATGACACAACCAAGGCGGGCACAAAACTTTCTGATTTTGTTATATCTTCCTATTTGCCGACTTTGAGTTCGCTCGCATCGTCACCTCAGAACAGCTTGGATCACTCTTCTTCCAAACTTCGCCTACTTGCCGTCCCTCAGCCACCAACAGACGGACACCGTAAACTGTTTTCGGTGGAGGACGAGATCAATTCCATCAGAGAATTATCCGACAGATCCCCTTTTGTAACCTTCCAGAACTCCGATGGCGCTGTCGAAGATGTCATGGAGAAGTTGAAGAACAACGACTGGGTCCATTTTGCATGTCACGGAATACAGGATCCCGAGAAACCTCTCGACAGCGGGTTATGTCTTGCCAACAAACACCGCTTGAAGCTCTCGGACATTATGCAATTATCCCGCCCCAAAGGCGGACTCGCATTCCTTTCTGCCTGTCAGACTGCCCAAGGAGATAAGGCGCTAGCGGAAGAATCTGTTCATCTCGCCGCTGGGATGCTTCTTGCCGGGTATGGTAGTGTCATCGGGACGATGTGGTCGATGATGGACAATGACGGGCCAAAGGTGGCGAGGGACGTGTACGAGCACCTCTTTCGACTCGGAGATGTTGGTCAGGCTCCCGACAGTACGGAATCCGCAGCAGCATTGCACCGCGCCATCCAGCATCTTCGGGACTCTGGCGTTCCATTCAAATCTTGGGTTCCTTTCATTCACTTTGGTAAATGATCTTTGGCAGTGCCATCCATGGCCTTTTCCTCTTTTATGCTACTCCTCACTTGTACGAACCAGTTCATATATTTGTACGGAGCATTCGTATAGCTAGTGTATATCTCACAGCAAGGCTATCATATATCATCTGGCTTCAGCCTTGCGGTTGATTTTCAACAGTTTGTCCAAGCGATTCAAGTAACCGACATTTAGTCGGATGCAATAGTACTCCGACGAGTATAGGCTCAAATCTAGCCTCTACCCTTGCACCGGAAAAACCACCTACGCACCTCCAGAACGCTTGCTGGACCCTTCATCCAACGGCGGCGATGGTGAACTCCTCGGTTTCGGGCATTTGGGGATCTCTGAAGGCAGCTCCGTCTTCAGTTCGTCCGTTTTCAGTTCATCTGCTTCAACGGCTCAGTTGGGAAAAATAGTCAAGTGCGCCAAATAGTCAGTTTGCCCCAGCCTGGCCTCCGCAGCTGCCTAAATTGGTCCTTTACCACAGCCTCCTGGCACATCTCTTCTTCTCGCGGCGTATTGGCCCTCTGCAGCATACCCTTACGGCTACGGCTAACTTAGGATGAAGTTAGGTATCGGAAGCGCGCAGTACGTACATCATTCACTGCGTAGCTATTCGAGCCCTTCTTGAATTCGAAAGAAGCGGCGATATCAAACCAATGCGCATGCTTTATGGCGGAATCAAGTTGGATGTATGCATCTGGGCGGGACGAATTTTTGCGGTCGGAGAGGGGTGTTCTGTTTGGATTTGCAACGAAGGACATCCGACAACCGGGTATACGTTTGAAAATACCCGTGATGATATCACCGAATGGGCCGAATGCTTCCTCTTCGCGCCTCTTCGATCCGGAAGGCGTGGTTCGAAAGAGAGTCCAACGCGCCTCGCCACGCAAGCCAGTTGTCAAGATACAATCGTCTGCCAATTCTTGGCGCATTCGCGAGCACTCGGCTTGGCTCTGAAAATGGAATGTGGATTCGATGAAGGTGGAAAACGGGAGCTCGATATATCGCCCGAGGTCCTTGATGATAGCTGCGCGTCCTTCAGACAGCCCTCCTGATCGATAGTCACTTCCTTACAACAGCAGGTTGGGCGATCGGTGTATCTCCGCGTCGAGGAATGTACTTGTACTGGCCATTGCGACTCGATGGATCCAAGTGGGATAGGGTCTTGATAAGGGTTATAGAACTCAAACGTAGTTAGCAGAGGGAAACTTCCAAAAAAAAAAAGTGAGCACTCGAGGCTTACTTTTTCTTCGAAGGGGGTGACCAGGGTCCTAATCGAGTCAGTCGGACTAATTCGGCTATTCAAGACAAGACAAGATATGGCAGTTCGTCCGGCGCTACTCCTCTGCGCCAGTTGCGTTTATCGATCATCGCTGCTGTCCCGTCTCGCGTCCGTCCACCATCGCACACTGTTACGCGCAATGTCCACAACTGAATCCCTCGCTGCAGAGATCACACAGCAGACCGCGCTCGTCAACGAGCTCAGGCTACAACAAATTACCTCGGACCCCGCCGCGCTTGATGCTGCCAAAAAGAAACTCGGCGAGCTCAAGAAGGCGCTTGCTGTGATCGGAAAAGGAGATGCTGCGGGGCCCGGGTCTGGGCCCAGCGATGGCAAGGATGGGAAGAAAAAGGACCGGTTGTTGCTCAAGACTGCCAAGGCGAGTCCTGCTTTTCGTGTTTACTTTTTCTGAAACTAACGTCTTACCCTACACCGCTCGTCTTGTCCTTTTTTCCTGCTTCTAGGGCACGCGGGACTATGGACCAGCTGAGATGTTCTGCCGGGAGCACATCGAGCGAATCGTCAAGGACGTCTTCACTTCGTACGGTGGGAGCTGCCTCGACACGCCCGTGTTCGAACGCAAGGACGTGCTGACGGACAAGTATGGCGAGGACTCGAAACTAATCTTCGACCTCATGGACCAGGGTGGCGAGCAGCTCGCGCTCAGGTATGACCACACCGTCCCGCTCGCGCGGTATGTCGCGATGTCGGGTGGGACAGTGCAGGGGAAGATATGGCAGGTCGGGAAAGTGTATCGGAGGGATAGTCCGGTCATGTCAAAGGGACGGATGAGGGAGTTCATGCAGGCGGTACGTCCTGCCCCCGCCCATCTGTTCAGGTTACCTACTTCATCTGGAAGCTGACTATCCACTTGTTAGGATTTGGACATTGTTGGTTCGTGGGATTCGATGATTCCGGACGCTGAGATCGTTAGTTTGCTGTGTACGATATTGACGCGCTTGGACGTGGGCGAGTTTACGATCAAGGTGAGCTAGTTGCATGGTGAATTCGCATCGGGCGTCGATCGAACTGTGAACCGTGTTGAACGACAGATCAACAACCGAAAGATATTAGATGGGATTTTCGGAACATGCGGCGTGCCACCCGAGAAGATACGCACGATCTCTTCTGCTGTAGACAAACTAGACAAGGTATGCCGATTTATGACGTTATACGATGTACCGTACATCCGGTTTTACTTAATTTTTACGCGTGCCAGCTACCTTGGACAGATGTCAAGAAAGAAATGACTGACGAGAAAGGGCTGAGCCCCGAGGTGGCCGACAGGATCGGAGAATACGTCAAGCTCAAAGGTCAGTTCGACTCTATCGACTCTCATAGCAACTTCCAACTTCCAACAACTGGAATAGGGGGGCCTTCCTTACTAGATCAATTAAAATCCGACGAAAAATTAATGTCCAACCCGAGTGCCAAAGACGGCATCCTCGAGATGGAACTCTTGTTCACGCTCCTCGGGGCGTACAACGTCCTCGATAAAGTGTGTCGAAGCTAGCGTCCCCCCTTCCTGATTCCGCGCGGTCGTTCTCACGAATCGATAGCTTTCGTTTGACATGTCGCTTGCTCGTGGGCTGGATTACTACACTGGCATCATATACGAAGCGACCGTAGCCGCCTCCGTCGCACCCGGTTTCACTCCCAACGGTCCTGCGCCGACGTCGTCGTCCGAGGCGTCATCCACTCCCGCACCCACAGCACCCAAAAAGAAGACCAAGAAACCGAAACCCGAAGACGCTGACGAAGAAGAAGTAGACGAGTCGCAAGTAGGCGTCGGCTCGATCGCCGCCGGCGGGCGGTACGACAATCTCGTGGGAGCCTTCACGTCCGCTGCGGCGGGAGAGACAAAAAAGGGAGCGCAGTGTCCGTGCATCGGTGTGAGCATCGGGCTGGATCGAATATTCGCGCTGGTGTGGCCCAAATGGATCGAAAAGGGGATGAGGAGCAAGGAGACGATAGCGTACGTGATCGCGGTGGGTGATGGGTTGTTGGAGGAGCGGATCAGGTTGGTGCAGGAGTTGCGGGAGGCTGGGATCAAGGTGGGTTGTGGTCTTCTTTTGGTTGGGACGGACAGACGGAATCGGTCATTTGACATCGGACTTTACTGTAGACGGACTTCCTCGCCAAACGAAAACCGAAATTGCCAGCGCAGTTCGCAGCGGCGGAGAAGGACGAGGTGCCATTCGACATATTGCTTGGCGGCGACGAGCTCAAGCAAGGTCTCGTCATCATCAAGGAGCAAAAGTGGGAGTTCGTGGATGGCAAAAAGGTCAAGGTGCAAGCGACGGATCAGGGGACCAAGGTGAAGCGGGAGGAGATTGTCGAATGGATCAAGCGGTCGCCGACGTATCTCGGGTGGTCGAGCGGGAGGTTGATCTGATGTGAGTACGTCGTTTTGTAGGGTTGGATTTTTGTTTGTTTTCGTCATGTTATACTTTTTTTCCCAGCATACCATAGAGTGACAGACAAACAGACCGCGTCAGACTTTGCAGCATGCTACTGCTGGGTGTAGCGAGCGATCTAAAATACCTCTTCCAAGCACGATATTGGTCGATCGAGATTGCAGCTCGATCTCAACTGCCCGACAATTCGTATCACATTGATCGCGCGGGCTCGAGAGACGGTTACAACGTGCCTATGGGAGGTGGAAGACATCATATGAGAATCCTTCGTAACAAAAGGCATATCGCTCAATCAATCCTCTTTCGAAACAAGACTTTGGCACTCTGATCGGGTATAATCGCAGTCCCCATGAGTAAACTAGGTGGGCGCGTCGTGTTGTCTTCCAGCCTGACATCGTATGTCATGACGACATGTGCCAGCATGGTTTTCATTACGGTTGCAGCGAGGAAACGCCCTGGGCTATCGAATGATCGTGTTACCAATCGTTCATCTATTCATTGAAAAAAGCGAAATAAAGCTTACCATGCGTGCCTACCATGCCCAAATACGAGATAATCCATAGATGTGGCAGACAACTGCCGCTTCGAACTGTTTCCATCCTCCTCCTGCATCTTGGAAAATCGGAAAGGCTCAAACACGTAAGGATTTTCGTAAAACTGCCCGTCATAATGTATAGGTCCGCTGGCAGCATACATCGTCGTCCCTTTCGGTATGAAAGTGCCGTCCGAGAATGTAAAATCCTTTTGTGCGACGCGTATGAGACTTACTATCGGCTCGAGAGATCAGAACGATCAGCTTATCAATGATGCAATAACCACTCACTGGAAGCTATACCTTCCAGACGCTGACATTCCCTCAGGAAGCTGTCAATTTTCCTCATCTTGCCCAGGGCAACTGTCGACCATCCATCCTTTTCAACGATCGATCCGACTTCCTCCCGAAGCGACTGAACACAGTGAGAGTTTTCTGCGAGGTAAAGGAGTGCATGAGTGAAGCCCTAATAGAAACACAGCCCTCGTTAGATCGAATTGGGATTCTTGCATTTGTTTGAACATACTATAGTAGTTGTCTGATAGATGTGACCAATTAAAATCAAACAAGAATCCTTGACGACTGCACTCACATGTGTGGCAGTAGAGTTGACAGCAATTGCTCGAATTACCAAAGACTTGACTGTTAACTCTGAGCCCTTTGCTTCGTCCATCAACCATGACAACATATCGTTCTGATAAAGATGGTGAGTATATGCACATCAGGAGCGAAGGATCGACGAACCGGTTTATCGATCCACTTGTCTCCGTACTCATCCATGCACCTCAGTCGTTCTTCAATAATCGGACCAAGATACTTGACACAGCGCTTGATACTTCGAGTTGGACCCATACAGAAAGAAGCAACTAGACTGGAAACCTATCAAGATAAGCGTCTGGACGGACAACAAGATAACTGACGGTCTTAGAAACTTGGGGAACAGGGAAATCATGCCACCTGCTTTGCCTATCTCAGCATCACAATGCATGTTAAGATCAATCCATTCTGGGTCTCGACCTAAAGCAAAGTGTCAAGCAAACCAGGATGGGAGAGCAAAAGAAAAGAAAAATACAAAATGGGAGGCCCACGAGTATTCTATTCATCATCCTGTAAATGACCCTTGAGACAACACCATATGCCGGCACACTCTTCCACTCTGATCATTGCGCAGATCAGAACAGGACAAATGTCGATCAAGCAAGCCTCTCACCATCGCCATTGAGATCGAGACCGTGGTCGAACGCTGTGACTATCTCGTCTCTGATCTCAGGTTGCACCATTTCGAGATTTCGAGTCAGTTTGTGACGAATGACTGTAGTGTGATATGGATTTCCAAATATGTCCGGCGAAAGCAGAAATTTGTTGTTAGTTATCTGTCGAGGATGTTGAGTAAGGTCAATTCTACACGACCGGGAAATCACTCGCATCCTCCACGGCTTCGCCCAAAGAAAGCACGTTCTCGGATACTCTGGAGAGTTCTTCCAAGTGATCACGACTGCTCAGGATGACAATCCATTTGTGCCAGCCAGCGATTTTGAACGGTTTAGGCTTGTACTGCAGTACCGTGATGAAATGCGTAATATAATAAAAATTACGAACATGCCTTCTCGTATCCTTCTTGTATAAGCCGCTTGGTATCGGTCACGAACCTAAACATCCACCAGGAGGTAAACAAGCCAGGACCAACGGTAGGAAAAGCATCGAGCTAGCGGAGCGTATCAAAAACCCGCTCCAGAGCATGTACATGGAGTTTACTCACGTTGGAACCCCGCGATAGACTGGCGATGACGACAACGGCGGTGGCAACGCCTGCAATGCAGCAGGTAATACCTGAGAAGCCACCTAGAAATTCTGGCAGCTCGAAACCCATCGTGACTTTGCGAACAAAAGAAGGGGTTTCATACTTATATATTTAGCTTGTGGCAGTGTGTGGAGTACTTTCTAATCATGGTGGAGCAACCATTCATCATGGTGGACGTCACCAAACAGGAATCGACACACCTCAAACGCCGGATTGTATAGTACATAAGCGAAACCTTCGAGAAACTGATCGTAAGTAGTAGTGGCGTTCGAGAAGCCCTGTTAAATAGATCTTAGCAAGAATATCAATCAATCTTTTTCTAATTCACTGAAGCTCTTTCGCGTCACTTCATTCTTTGTGAAAGTTTCCAACCTAGATAAACTTGTAGACTCATCTTCAGAGTAGCTCGAACAAGCATGCGGGAAGTTCACATGCCTCACTGGAGACACACCCAACGACACCACGACACGACGAACTAGCGCGCGCCCGTAACACGAGGACAACGGACGCGATGACGGCGCGCCAGTGTGCCCTCTCGGTCACAAACAAGGGTTCCGACGGCATCATTACTTCCGCGGCTTATGCCGCTCAAACGTGGCCCCTCCAATGCCGATCCTATTGATCCCGGTGCTCATTTGCTCCGAAAACGTGAGCCGTAGGAACTACTTAACAATTCTCTAGATCTAATCCGATTGTTCGTACAGCCGAGAAAGTCCGGTCGACGCTCATTCCCGCTAGATTTGAATTCTTCCGCATGCCGAGCTTTCCTTGCTACCCACTTTTTCCGATTTTAGACCGCTTTAATTACCTGTTCTATTTTTCCAATGGATGATATGGCACACCTTGAGCCACTTTTTTCCAATCGAATCACCCCATCCAAGCGTGAGAAGTGTGCTATGTGTCAGGCACAACAGGCTCGCTATCCTGCTACTCGCCTCCTGTAAGTCAAGAGACTTCTTGTTTTTTCGACCATTTCCTTCGCCAACTTCCGACTTCACCAGCAGCTTCATATACTGAACAGACGGGATGGTACCCTTGCAACGCGTCGACGGAGCACGCATAGGCATGACATCGATGTGTAGAGACGATATTTTCATGTGAAGCGTGTCAACGCGATTCTACGAGCGATCCGAGATCATCTGGTTGAAGATCAGCAGTGGCTTGTGCGTGTCGGCAGTACGTAGGCAGAAATGGGTGGGCAACCAAGCAAACAGGTGACAGAACTGCACAACGACTCAAAAGCCTTGGCCATGTGATGCGAGATAAAGTACTCGTAGACTTGCATCATCGTGATACGGGAGTCATCTCACCTCAGACGCCGAGTACCTTCTTATTGTGAACCATACTGCAAGAGAGCGAGTGAATATCAGTTGGCGTGATAGAAACAGGCGGAACGTACACAGGAATCAAACGGTTCAGAGAACGGATCCGCTCGAACGCTGCACGCGCATGCCCAAGTAATGTGAACAGCAGCGCCTTTTCCGTCTCGGAGAGTAATGCATCTTCGCGTGCGGGAGACATACCTGTATGATCCCGAGACGACGGTCCAGGCGCTCTTGCACAGACGAGTCATTGACGTCGTCAAACAACAAGAGGCACGCCAAGACTGGTATCATCGTTCTCATCAAGACACAGAACCAGTAAATCTGCGGCCTGCAAAATGTCTGGAAGAGCAGGTCAGCTTGTATATTCTCCGTGTCAGCCGCCGAGGAGAAGTTGTAATTATACGTCCACGACGCGGTGAGCGAGACGATGAAGTGATCTGGCCAAATAGAGATCCCTGGGGAATGATAAGAAGCTGGAGGATGAACTCCACGGTGAACAGGAACAGGCACACGCCCATGGCGGAATAGCTCTGCTGGACACCGCGACTGTATCTGTGCTTTCTCCCTACGTCAATGTCCAGATCGAAGCGGGCCCGCGTGAAGGCGTTGAGGCCCCCCTCTTTGCCCTTGGTTGCCACCACGCTGTCCTCCCCGAGGAGTATTTTTTTGCGGGTGGAGGTCCAGCGTCGAATTCTGAATGGCTTTCTTGATGACGAGTCAGTCGTAGACCAGTACTAGTACGTGACGCTAAGGGGAGGGTGTTTAACATCGACTGGCCCTATGACAAGATATGCGACGGCGATCAGATTCGTCGATCATCACCTCCTCCTTCATCGCTTCGTAGTCCCAGACGCGCGCTGCAAAAGAGAAAGTTTTCCCAGGATAGTCATCCCACGTTTGTGAGTGTGTGCGCGTGTTTTGTCAGCTCGCGAGTGTGAGATTCTCTCCGAACTTCCTTTCCTTCCCTCACCGACGACGACGACGACGACAACAGCAAGTTACCTCAACAATGGATGACGGTACGTCTTCAGCATCAGCCCCGACGACGACGCCAGTTTCTGCATTCGATATTTTCTTCGGCGACGACCCGCCCTCAGTAGTACCAACCACACACGTATACTAGTGGTCTCTCACCGCGCTGCACATTCAGCATCCACCCCCACCGTCTTGAAAAAACGACGTCGGGGTTTCAGTATCTCTCTTTTCTTATCGCTGGTGGTCAGCTCAAGGCTGGCGTCTTTCTGATAATGACACAGTAGCTTGCGCTACCCTTTTTTTTGGCCGGTTCCGACCACAGTTCTGTGCAACCCCTCTCTCCCCATATAATTTCTCTCTCACAATCTCCTGTCCTCTCCGAACCAACACGCCCATGAACCAACGTTGATGTATTTTTTTCTCTTCCCATTTGCGAAACCCTCCGTGCCGCACTTTTTTTTTCCGGTCCTTTCGTTTCGCTTCAGCCTGGAATTCCCAAGACCCTTCCGGAATTAGCATTCCGGCTGATGCGAACATAAATGGTGTTCCGCCCCACGTCGATGAACCTACTTGGAATGGCGGCGTGCGCTCGCCCGGCCGTGACCGCGGCGTCGAACTTCCCCGCCGCTCCAGCCGAAGCAGGAGCCCTGGCCGCGATGATCGAGGGTGCGCTTACTACTATCTACACTGCCCCAGACTGACTTCGCTCTCCTTGTAGCGGTCGCGAGGGAGCTGGTCAAAACCCGGGCAACAACCTCCACGTCTCGGGTCTAAGCCACAAAGTCGATTCTCGTGACCTCGAGCAGACCTTTGCAAAAATTGGCCGTGTACGTTCGATTCTTGTTTGCACTGTGTCGTGTGTTGGCGTCTCCAGCGATGGCTGCTTACGACTAGTTTTCGCTTCCAGGTCAAGAAGGCGTCCGTCATGTACGACCCTCACACTCGCGAGTCCCGCGGTTTCGGTTTCGTCACTATGGAAACTGGAGAGGAGGCAGACGCTGCTATCACTGCGCTGAACGCGACAGAGATCATGGGTAAAATCGTTACTGTCGAAAAGGTAGCGTCATCGTGTTGCGACGCTGTTTCCCGCGCTAATTGTTGCTGAATCAGGCTCGACGCGGGCGCGCACGTACGCCCACTCCCGGACGCTACTACGGGCCGCCGAAGCGCTACGATTGTATGTCTGCTTTTGTATCCCATGTGGCCTTCAACTGAAGTCGCGCAGCAGACGAACGGCCGTATGACCCCCGGCCATACGACAGCCGTTACGCGCGGGACTATGATCACCGAGGTGGTCGTGGCGGCGGCTGGCGCGGGGAGGAGCGTCCACGCGATTATGACCGTAGTTACCGCGATTATGACCGAGGTGGATATGGCGGCGGTGGTGGTGGTGGTGGTGGACGTGACTACGATCGAGGTGGATACGGCGGTGGTGGCGGACGCGACTTTGACCGCAATGGCCGCTATGAGGACAGGAGGTACTAGATCTAATGGCAAGACGACACCGACACCGACAACCAACGGTTCCCGATGCCATACGCGGTTGCATGCTCATCGACCTCGGTTTTGAACTCGCGAAAAATCCGACTTTTTCTTCCTTTACCTCCCCTATGTCATACGTTTGTCGCTCTCACTACCTGTCTTGGGGTAGCACCTCCTTATGTGTATTCGATAAGTTGTCCGTTGAGCTTAATACAATTGACTTTTATTGTTCTAGGTGATGTATGAGCTTGTGAGACGGTACGCATCCTCTTGTGTTCGAACACCCGAAACGTGGTTGGCATCGAACATCGGCGGAGTCTATGACCTGGGTTGAGATGATAACCTATTGGCTGAATATATACAATTTATTTTCTATGACCACTTATCCGTGTTTCGTTTCTCGGGACGACGCGCCGATTCCTAGGTTGGTCACGAGGGACTCCCTTCCGCGAATCCTCATCTGTTCCAGCACCTCTGAGATCTTGGACACCTCCATCCACTGGGAGCCCTCGGGATCCCGGCTGGTAGTCGACACCGACTCCGACCTGACATCGGACACGGGCACGGGCTCCACAAATCGCACGCGGAGCGCAAGCCATTGCATCCCCTTGACGTTCCTGACAAACGCCACTACGGCCTCGCGGGGTCCTTCGGCGTAGATGACACCAGGGTAGCCCACCTTGGCGAATCCGGACGTGAGGCCGAGTTGAGAGGACCAGTGGTGCATGGAGCGGCGTTTGGTGGGGGAGAGGAGGTGGTAAGAGGTTAGGAGGGTGTGGTAGATGGGTGATAGCGGTGTAGGCGTGGGGGGATTAGGGGCGGCGGGGACGGCGTCGATTTCCGGTCTGGTCCGGGAATCCGAGGTTGCTGCCTCCATCTCTTCCGATCCGTCGAGGGTGGCGGTGAGGAGGGTTAGCAGTTCGTACACTGGGAATCTGGGTATGATCGTCACGGATCATTACCGTGGCATCGGAGAAATGGAGAGTGAAAGAAGGGACAAGGGACAAACGGCGGATGTGCCTACTCACTCGCACGCGTCGTCGATCTCGGCAGCCCGGGAGTGTATCTCGGATTTCCAGCGCTCGTGTGCGTCGCGGGAGGCGTGCGCACCTTTCACGCTCACGGACGTGGCTGCGATATAATTGGCGAGGGCGCTAGCGTCCCCGGTCAACGTAGGCTCTGTGCACCGCGGCAACTCGACCTCGAACCAGACCCGAGCGTCTGCGACACGTAGCTCGAAACGCGCTTGACAGGGTGATTGTGTGAGCGACGCGATCATGGGTATGGCGTCCGCGTCCAGTCCGTTACTGTTGGCGTCGGTGAACGCGTCAAGGAGGGATGTCCATGTCGCGAGGTCTTCTGAAGGGAGGAGGAACGCAAAGTGTTCTCCTGGTAGGAGAGAGCATTGAATGAGGTGGAGTTCTTGGAGTTGGTGGACGAGCTGGGTTTGCCATAAATTCGACGGAGGCATGAAGCGTGTGAACTCTCGCCCCTCTTACGATTTCGTCCGCGTCGAACAGTGCGACTCGTCTGTTACTGACGTATTGCAGGTTTATTGACAAACCGTCTGTGCGCTGTTGTACCCTGCCTGCGAAGGTTGCTGCTGCTTTGAAACTGGTGAATTCTTCGTCGCCCCTCTTTGGGTTTCGTCTGCCGAACGACGTACAATGTGTGTCGCTTTCATCTTATGTGTTTCGTTACTCACGTATTGCAGGTTCACTGACAAATTGTTTTTGTTGAACCCTGTAAACAGTTAACCCCTGCTTTTGAAACCCCTGAGCTTTTCGTAACATGGTTGGCAAACACGTTGAACCGTCATCATTCGTTATGCGAACATTGTGAATTTGAGTTCATTGGTTCTCGTGTGAGTGTTTTTGACATCGCGTCTCGTGCATGTCTTACAAGGAGCCTTGAGTACTACGTCTCCCAGCAAAACACGATGTGCACCATTTTACTTGATTTGACGGAGCTGGCGAATGTTAAAACGTTAATGAGTCACGATCTTCTGCGACTATTGCGGAACGTATTGCAGAACGTGATACGGGTCCAGGGTTCCCGCACTGGCTTTTGTACTCGAAGTCTGTTTACGAATAAAACTTATCCCTTTTGACGGGCGACTGCCTCCGTATGCCCGTGTCCCGTTTGGCGTTGGCACACGGAAGGTCGCGAACAAAGGATGTACAGTCAACTCTGACATAACCCATACGTGGTATAACCCATACTCTGTAATAACCCATGCATTTTCTGATATCCCGAGTTGGTTTGCAGTGATTTCGACCCCATAACCCATATCTCTCCTATACCCAATAACCCATACAGTTTTCGACCTCGTAACCCATACGTTTTAGCGCTATGATGCCATATTAGGAGCTTAATATTACATTATATTATATTTTCTTGTACCAAATATGGCATAACTAATCTGAAACTACCTTATGAAGCCTATTAACGTACAAAAAAGGGCTTATCCAAGTCCACAATCAGATCCGGGACCGTGTGAAATAATTGCCAGAGGTAATGACGAGTTCAGATAACACCTCTCAAGTCAGCCCATAACCACGAGGAGGCGCTCCAGGCTCCTCTGGATGGTGGAGAATACATCAGACAGTTTGACACGGTCCATTTGTACGAAATTTAGAGTTACTTCTGCGCTCATTTATGTAGCAGATGAGGTTTATGGATTCATATATCATCATCATCATCATCATCATCATCATCATATATGTAATGCTTGAATCAAACGGAACGAGTTCATATGTTCATATTCTAACCATATTTTGTCTGTACATATTGACCCTCTATTGAATCACATACTCTGTGATAACCCATGCTCCAAGGCCTGTCCCGAGGAGTATGGGTTATTACAGAGACGACTGTACTCATAAATTGACACACTAATCACACACTAATTACACACTTCTTGCGCGCCAGTCACTACTTCATAAAAATGGGAGTCGGGGACCGGCGCTTTCGGGCGCCGCTTACGATGGGATAATGTTTCTGATTTCTCCGCATATCCTCCCGGGCCGCACCCCACCCCTACTACCACATAAGGGAGTGTATCCTTCGGAAGAAACATGTCCGCTGATTGGGGAATCAGCGACTCCGAGGAGTCCTTGGGCAGATAAGCGATATGAACTTCAAGTCGGTCCAGTTCAGATTGGCAGCCCAGCAGGCGTGCGTACTGTCAGGCGTGATGATGCTAGTGAGTGGTATGTTTCCGTACCGATTCGTGGTGGACACTCAGGTATTACTCAGTACTCAGGCCTCAGGCCGCAGGCGTGACCCTCTCCCTTAGGCAGATTCTTGCCAGTGGGTAGGAAGACCGTCCTTCGACACATTATGTCACAATCGCCAAGCACGTTACAGTCGTTGTAACGGAGAGGGAAAACATTAATCATCAGTGGCAGAAACAAACCCTCAAAAATACTCCGCCCCGACAGTCACATCGGTGTCTCCAGCTCGATGTGAAACGCAGTTTGAAGGTAGCAGTGTTCGCCATTCGGATCTAAATCTAAAGGCAGCTAGTACAGCTGTGTATCAGGCTACTACCAGCGCTTCTATTGCGCAGTTGTTGCTGTTTGATCTTTCAGATTCTTTCTCCATTAATAAACAACATTTGTTTGGAGGGGGGACCATGAGGGCGCAGTCCAGCGATCCAGGAACAGGGTGTTCGCCCAAAGGTATGCCCTTGGGCTATATAGGTAAGGTACGACCAACATATATAATTCACCAATTAATTCCCCTTCCACAGCGTTATCGATGATCTTACGACTGTCGCTACTTCCCGCAAATATTTCGGGCATCTCCTATGGTGTCATAGGCTTCCTCGCCGCTGCCATCATACTCCGAGTCGTAAAATCGACTAAAAGTCCCAACGTAAGCATTGCAAGTGTTGTCATAAATATTCTCAACACATCTTTTCAACAGCTTGATGCAATTCCCACTGTGGGCTCGAGCACTTGGTTGGGCTCCTGGTGGGCTGCTTTCAAGTATGCGATCGATGCGCAGAGCATCATACAAGAAGGGTATGAGAAGGCGAGTCGTCTGCGTCCGATGGCCTTCAGGCAGCACCAACCTTTCCATAGCACAAATCCACGCAATTCAAAGTCTCGGAGCTTTACTACTGGACTGTCATTCTAAACAACTGCCGATCCGTGGAAGAACTGGCCAGGGCATCCGAGGATCATTTCTCATTTTTTGAAGCCATCGATGACGTGAGTGGTGGCTTCATTCTTCTGGACGTACATCCGCATCGAACGCTGTAATCAGCTCATGCAAATGAGGTATACGGTCGGTCCCGAGATGGTCGAAAATCCATATCACGTGACCGTCATTCGCTCCCGACTTACTCGAAATATTCAAGCATTGTATCCGGAAATTAGAGATGAGATTGTGACATCCTTCGATGATGTTTTGGACCTCAGAGGGAATGGTGGGGAATGCTATTTGACCAGTGACTCGACTACAAACTGATTTGGAAGCACAGAGTGGAAGAGTATACCGGCCCTGAGTACCATGGAAATCATTGTCTGCAGAACGACAAACAGGCTATTCGTCGGCCTTCCGTTGTGTATGCTCTCCATTTTTCTTCGGGCTTATCTTCAGCTCAACCCCTCTAGGCCGTAACCCTGATTGGATAGATCTAAACATCCGCTATACAGTTGATACCGCCGCGGGGGGTGCCATAGTAGGGCTATTCCCCAGATTCATGAGAACGTAAGTCAGCTTGGATGCGACGTGACTCGCCGCATAATAGCATTTTAACGATGACAGACTGGCTACACGCTTCCTTACAAATACACCTCGAAATATCGCTCGTGGCGTGCAATTCCTTGGACCAGTGATTGAAGAGCGAAAGAAATATCTGAGCGAGTATGGAGCAGAATGGGATGATAAGCCTGTTGGTTAATCTCATTACTGATGATGTTGCGCTCATGGCGGTCTCCGATAGAATGACCTTCTGTCGTGGTTGATGGAGCAAGCAGAAGGTCCAGAGTTGACTGTAGAACGCTTGACAAATCGCGTTTTGTTTGTCAACCTCGCAGCTATTCATGTGAGTACACGATTATCGCTTGAAAGATGCATGATTGGTTATCTAATCGTGTTCTAGACATCATCCCATGTAAATCTGAATCTCTGTTACACCATCTGTCTGGTCTAACTCATCTCGTAGGTTTTCACGCAAGTACTCTTTCGACTTGCAGCCAATCCCCAGTACATCCAACCTCTTCGTGAAGAGGTCGAGCGTATTGTTGAAAAGGATGGCTGGTCCAAGGTTGCACTGAGAAAGATGCGAAAAGTCGACAGCTTCCTCAAAGAGTGCCACCGCATGGACGGAATAAGCCTAGGTAGCTCTCGCCCGTTCCTTTTTTGTCTGTCATTATTGATATTCTGCTTGCACAACTCGTCAGTGACCCTCTTACGCAAGGCTGTGAAAGATTACACGTTCTGGGATGGAACGTTTATACCAAAGGGAACCAGGATTGGCGCAGCCACTATGTGTTTTCAATACGATGCGAGCACCTACGAAAACCCCGAGGTATTCGAGCCGTTCCGATTTGCCGACATGCGCGAGGGTGATGAATTGGGTGCGAAACATCAATTCTCCTCGACTTCGATCGAATACTTGCCGTTTGGACACAGTAAATATGCATGGTATAAATCCGTCTTTTTTTCAATATTCAGAATTTGCAGTGTTGATTTCTTCGTAGCCCAGGACGTTTCTTCGTTGCGACGCAGATGAAAACCATGTTGGCTCACATCGTTGTCAACTACGATATCAAATTGGAGGACAACGCGGCTACTCCAGTGCCTTGGCGCGTGAGCACGATGGTCGGAGCTGACTCCCATACAAAGGTCATGTTTAGAAAAAGAGTTCGATGAGTTTATTTTTCGTAGTATATCCCTCGGATGCAAAAATGAACTAGGTTTATGGATGGAATGGAATACGAACCGCTAGCACCTGAATAATAGAGAAAGAACGTATGATGCATGTGCAAGTTCTAAGTACTAGCTCAACGTTTCAACTTTTCACGATATCGAGTCTGGACGGATTACCTACTACTTGTTCTTTCGACTGTGTACGGAAAGGCTGCGAACTTGCTCGATGGTCCCCCTACACCCCCAACGATCATCATCTCGACTCGCCATCATACTACCTGGATACCGTGGTACATGGGTCGACCGGTCAGCTGCCAGGGCAGTGTTTCAGATGACATCATTTAGCAAGTCAGGCGACCAACTTTCGAAAGTCAAATAAATATGAGCCGCTCCAGCTCCAGCACCGCAATCATGTCTCATGTTCTCTCTGTCCACCATCCCCCAGCCCGTGAGCAACAACTAACCACAGACGACACAGCGCATGCTGACGCTTGCTTTCCCTTCCCAAGTCAGAGTCGCTGGGCGTCGGCTCTCCGTAAGCAGCGCACGTCCCAGGCCCAACAACATACTTGCCCCGTGAGTCATAGTCTTACCTGGTCATAGTCTTACCTGGTCAGTAGGATTACAGCGACTGATTTGCGCATCCCAACTAGCAGCGACCCTCCCGCGACCGCACTCCCTACAGAACAACCTGACTACCCTCGACCCGCTGCTCACGAGGAGGGTGACGAGCAGCATCCAGATGCACACGCCCACCCACCCCCGCACAACGAGGAAGAGCCGCCGAAGAAGGAAAAGAAACATGGTCATGGCAGCCATGACCAGAATAGACTCAAGGAGAGTGCATATAGCAAGCTCGATGCGACGATGCCGAGCAAGGGTCATATTGGTGCCAAACACACATTCGGTGCAGCGGGTAGAATTGGTCAGCCCATGGGCAGAGTGTTGGCCGTTTGATTGGTGGTTGCAGGTCGTGCCCGACGTGTAAGTTGAAGAAAAACGGGCGAACCTTGTACGCATAGCTGGATCGTTTGTGTATATGTACCTGTCGATTTGAACTTCTGCTCGAAATCCCCTCTGCGCGCATAAGAAGAGATGAAAATGCAGAAGCATAACCGGCGAGCATAGCACTTTTTTTTATCATAAAGGTGCATAGTGAAGAGAATCACTAGGGATACAAGCGCAGACGGTCATGCAGAGGCCTTCTTCCCTCGAGCTTTCTTTGGTGGATAGGACTTCTTTTCTTTTTGTGCTGCAAGGAGTGCAGAAGTGCGACCAAGGGCAGCCTGTCCATGATGTTCTGTTAGCAAGGCATACCACAGAACGACTCAGGACAGAGAAAAAAATGTAGTCCCCAATCGCATTTCCCCGTCGAAGAGTCGGACAGAGGAAAGGGTTGCTCATGGAGACTGTCCAGAAGTGGACTAGATTAATATTGCAAACATGTCCACGCTCGACTTTCATGCACCAAAAAGGTGATTTCCAGTGAGTTCTAACGAGAGTGCGTTTTTCGTTGGTTTCCAAAACAGACAAAGGAGAGTTCACGGAAGAAAAAATGGTTGAAAAGGAGTACGCACGGCGCGAAGATCAGGGCGATAACCCTTCTTGGCGAGACCGGCAGTGATGCCCAATGCACGACGTCCACCAGAGCGACTGCGAATCGTGATAGTCGTCGAAGCAGCGCGGACTTGGTGACGCGTCGCCTCGGACTTGATCACGGTAACCTTGATGCCCGAGGGCGAGTCCTTGATGTCGATTGTCTGCGAAACATCATTGCGTGATTATTCCCTATGTCGGTGTATCCTTGCCTTTGCATTAGCGAGACCAGAGTATTTGTGCGAGTGAAGGTTGCGGAGGTTACCCTGTTGCGAACAACACGTCGGATTAAACGGAACACACGAGCGGCCAAATTACACATACGGGTTCGGTGGAAAAGACAGGGCCTTCTCGGACCCTCTTTACGAGGAAGGAGTTGTTTTTCTGTCAAGTCAAGCGTAAGCTCGTCAATATCGCATCCAGGAGGGGCAACTGACACGGAGAAGGAGCCACTCAAGATCGGTCGACATCGTGCACGAGTTGTATTGGACGTACAGGACGATAGGCAAGTGTGGCTGATTCAAACTGTACAGTTAATCCAAATAATGCCAAATACAGCGAATCATTTGGTCTCGCAAATTGCCGAGGATTGTATGAAACAACTTTGAACTTACACAGAGGCTAGTAATATCCTCATGATAGACTGGAGAGGCATTACGATCTAGGTGAACACAACCTCCGATAAGTTGCTCCGATGATAGGAGGCTTGTACATTCAGAGACGGGTATGACAAGCGAAGTTGTAATACAATCATATCGCAAGTGTGTGATTGTCTGTTTTTGCAACGAGACTTCAGTATACAGTAGCCTGATATGCTGCACGCGCACGTTGCTGACCTACTGCCGCCAGACTAGGTCTCCGCCGCGCCCACCTGTGATGTCTACAACGCGACGTTGTCCTGACCGTTTGCCTGCTTTGCAGGATGCTGGCCCGGCGGACACGCTACCAACCACCTCCATGATTCCGGACACTCGTGGTTGCCACTGTACTCATTTCCTGGGTTGTACATGGGCGGGGAGTGACGGTCACTGCTGGCGAGTTCGAGACCGGGAGCGGAGGAAGGAGGTGACTAAGTACTGCAGCGCCATTTTGATTTCAGGGTTAACCGATTGTGTAGTTTTGGATTTCCGCCAGCCAATCAAGCCTGCTCGTGAAGCAATAAGTATGTAAGAATATCGTTCCTTGCCGTGTTACGTTACAAGACTTTCTGCAGACCGGCGACCCGGGGTCTCGAACCAAGGTCAGAAGCGCATATCCCAGGTTCGCGGAACTGCCTCTCTGTCAAATATATAGGTGGAGTGCGCCACATTGTGGTTTATTTTACTCAATTCTCAGAACGCTCTCGATGAGTTTGCGAATGCCAGAGCTGCCAGCAAATCTTTCGGGCGTCACCTATGGTGTCTTAGGCCTCGTTGCGGTCGTACTACTCTCAAAGCTGTCTCAACGCTCCAAAGTGAGTACTGCCTCAACTGAATGAAATAGATATTGCCAACGCATGCTTTTTTCAACAGCTTGATGCAATCCCGACTGCAGGCTCAAACACCTGGTTGGGCCGCTGGTGGACCGCTTTCAAATACATAAACAGTGCGCAGAGCATCATCCAAGAAGGTTACGAGCAGGCAAGTCCTGCGCGTTGAACGATCATCGGGCGTTAACACCACATCCTATAGCACAAGTCTGCACCGTTCAGAATCCCAGAAATTTATAACTGGACTGTCATTATATGTAGCCGAAGACATGTAGAGGAACTAGCCAAAGCGACCAGCGAGGATTTTTCGTTTATAGAAGCCGTCGATGACGTGAGTCATGCTTTTCCTTCTCAAGTTAGACCCGCATCAAACGCCCTTGACAGCAAATTCATATCAAACATACCCTAGGTCGCGAGATCATTGATAATCCGTATCACATCGAGATTATTCGCTCCCGACTTATTCGCAATCTTCAAGTTCTATACCCTGAGATCAGAAATGAGATAGTGAAATCCTTCGATGAGCTCCTGGATCTCGGAGGAAACGGTGAGGAGTATCGTTTAATTGTGTTCGCTTAAATCTGATCTGTAAGCATGCAGAGTGGAAGAGCGTACCTGCGCTAAGCTTCCTGGAAGAGATTGTCTGCAGGGCGAGTAATAGAGTATTTGTCGGTCTTCCATTATGTGTGTTCTCCGCCTGTCAACTCGCCCGTTACTTTTCCACTCTCTAATACAATTTCTCCAGGTCGTAACTCTGATTGGATTGACCTCAACATCCATTACACCATGAGTGTCATCAAAGGAGGTGCTGTGATTGGGTTGTTTCCTGCATTCATGAGACCGTAAGTCGGTGCCATGGCATTGTCCTGCAGATACCTTATATTGTATACAGACTGGCCACATATCTGTTTACAAGTGCCCCTCGGAGTATCGCGCGTGCTGTGCGGCATCTTGGTCCAATAATCGAAGAGCGACGAAAATATCTGAACGAATACGGGGCAGACTGGGACGATAAGCCTGTTGGTTGCCCTCATAGTCTGTAACATGTTACTCATGGCGGTTTTCAACAGAATGACTTTTTATCGTGGTTGATAGAAGAAGCAGAGGGCGCAGAATCAACTGTGGAGCGGTTGGCGAATCGCATCTTGGTCGTCAACTTCGCATCTATTCACGTGCGTACATTCATTCATAAACTCAATATGAATGCACACTGAACTCTTTGACTTGTGGTTCCACCAGTCATCCTCCAATGTACGGCTGTATTCAAGAGACTTCGTCAATATAGACTAACACAAGTCCTCGTCTAGTTTTTCACTCAGGTACTCTTCCGCCTCGCAGCCAATCCTCAGTATATCCAACCCCTTCGTGAAGAAGTCGAGAGTGTTGTTGAAACGGACGGCTGGTCCAAAGCTGCGCTAGGGAAAATGCGAAAAATCGACAGCTTCCTGAGGGAGTGCCAGCGCATCGAAGGTTTAAATATTGGTAACCACGCTTCATATTCGCTTGCAACCACCCTAATCGCTCAACTTATCAGTAACCGTTAGACGCAAGGCCTTGAAAGACTTTACGTTTTCAGATGGCACTATTATACCGAAAGGAACGGTAGTTGCTGCAGCCACTATGTCCCTGCACCATGATGGGAATCTCTACGAGAACCCAGAAGTATTCGAGCCGTTCCGGTTTTTTGATGTGTCAGAGGAAGATGTTATGGGACTGAAATACCACTTTTCCTCGACGTCGAGCGAGTATTTGTCCTTTGGACATGGCAAGCATGCGTGGTACGTCCATTCGTATTCTCTCTTGTGTATGTTCAGAATCAGTTCCCTGACTGAACATTAGCCCTGGACGTTTGTTCGCTGCGAACGAACTGAAATCGATGCTGGCCCATGTGGTGGTCACGTACGACGTGAAATTGGAGGACGACGCCACGTCCCCGAAGAGCTGGAGTATGGGCACTCTCGTCACGGCCGATCCCCGTGCGAAGGTGATGTTTAGAAGCAGGGTCGACTGAGTTGCTTCTTCTTATTTCGAATCCCTTTATTCCATACCCCATCTGTCGAAACCTGCACGAGATAAGTACCACAGTATTGACTTCTGTCGAAAAGATGGTTCCCGAGAAACTCAAAGCATAGACTTGACCAAGGTAAGGCTCACATGATGCACCTCTCGTTCGTTGTCGTCGAAAGCCGTACAAGCAATTCCGGTCTGGACTTCCCAATAGACGGTGCTCGAGTTAAATCCGCAGCAGGACGAGATAAAACATATTAGTCCTCCACTGCAGAGATGGCTCGGGTGAGCGGGTCAATAATACTCATGCTACTCGCGTCGACTGGCTGATGATAACTGTGAGTGAAACAGGTGACCGCTCTCGAATCCGTTTTCCATGTATGGGTTCCACCTGCGCGATATCTCTCTATCGGATAGCATGATCTTTAATCCCCCCGCATATCTCACAGATTGCTGACACCCTCCTCTTCGTTTGCACAAATTTGGGATCTGGACATCTATCGCACCACATGTGGCACTAGAAAGGGCTTAGTGTCTCATTCGCTGCAAAAGAGCGCCGTTACCATAACGTTCGAATCTCCGCCAAGCTAGACGGGGCGAATGTTTGAAGGTGAGCAAAGGTACGTTGTCATTAACGAAAACTAGAATTGGTGAGGTCGATTTCCCTCACATAAGTTTGAGCAAGTAGATCAGAGTCGTTGATGCTGACATGCCAAAGGTCATCCTATCTATTCATTACATAAATTACTAACTTGCGTTTTCATTGCGGGGGAAGGGCGTTGCGACAACGTACTCAGGTTGCCGGAGTTTGGATCAAATACATATATTATGTCCATTGGATTCTCGCCAGGAAGACCCCAACCTCGCTCTTTCAATAGCTTCCCCAGGACTAGCTCCGCCTTCTCATTTTGCGGATATGATCTACTTCATTGCAGGAATCGTCGTTGTTATTATCGTCATCACAAAGTTGTTCTGGAAGTCTGATGTACGTGGCCGCTTCCAGCTTGAAGTTTCCTCTCTTGACATATATTTAGCCTCTCGATGCAATTCCAACTGTCGGCCCCAATAAATGGCTGGAAGCTTGGTGGTCTGGCTTCAATTTCCAGATGAATGGTCTAGATGTTGTTCGAGAGGGCTATGAAAAGGCAGGGACTCATTTCTACATTTCTTGCGGGCTGGTTTGACGTCCATTCTAGTATAAGCACAGACCGTTCAAGGTTGCCTATCAGTGGCGCTGGTTGGTCATCGTAAGCAGTCGCGAACACATGGAAGAAGTACAAGGCTCCCTTGAAGACCGGCTTTCGATTCATGAGGCCATCAGAGATGTAGGTAGCAATATTTCATATTCTACGCAAAAGAAGTTCATGACATTGCTTAATAACAGCGAATGTCTATCGATTATACAGCGGCCATGGGGAAAGAGATTTGCGCCAACCCTTACCATATTTCGATGATTCGTTCACAGCTGACCTCCAGCATCGGAGCCTTGTCGCCTGAGATCAAGGACGAGATTGTCACCTCATTTCAGGATATTCTGGATCTGAAAGACGATGGTAAGTGGTCAGCACACCCGGTTCAACTCAGATTGAATGCACACAAAATAGGTTGGAAGAGTGTGCCTGCCTTGGACACGATTCAAAAAGTCGTTTTCAGGACCACCAACAGATTATTCGTCGGTCTTCCTTTGTGTACACAACTTCCCGATAAACCATCTTTCGTTTCTCACTTATTTGTCAATAGGCCGTGATCCTGAATGGATGGAACTCAACTTGCGAAACGCCGTCGATATCATTAGTGGAGGGATTTTTCTCCAGCGATTTCCCAAGTTTTTAGAGCCGCAAGTTCTTCTGAGCCTTCTCCATCAGTACTCACCTTGAGTGTTTAATTAGTTTCATGGCTCATTTCATCAAAAACCCTGCTCAGAACTGTGCAAGTGGCATGCAATATTTGGCTCCAATCATTGAGGAGCGGCAGAGATGCCTCGACAAGTTTGGGGATAGTTGGGTTGAAAAGCCTGTTCGTCCGATCTTCATTGGTACTGCTATGAAACTTACCGTCAGTCTGGTAGAACGACCTTCTTTCGTGGATGATGGACATAACAGAGGGTGAGGAGCGCACGGTGAAGCTCTTGACAGCCCGTTTGATGATCATCGTGCTTGCTGCTTTCCATGTAAGCTTTGGCTACCCTCTGAGTGTGAATAAATATTTAGTTTGACTCTGGTTTAGACCACTTCCCATGTGCGTTCCTTTCTGTGCTCCATTGTGAGGCTAATGAATAGTTGTAGAGCTTCACCCATGCACTGTTTCACCTTGCGACTAACCCTCAATACGTGCAACCCCTACGCGAAGAGGTGGAAGCTGTTGTTGCCCAGGAAGGCTGGTCAAAGACGGCGTTGCGCAAGATGCGCCTAATTGATAGCTTCCTGAAGGAGAACTTACGATTAAAGGGGAGTGCTTTGGGTAATTTTTCCATTCTTGTGGGCGAAAAAAATTGATGACGGAGAACTATCAGAAACGCTTGTCCGCAAGGCAATGAATGACTTTAGGTTCTCTGATGGGACGTTCATTCCAGCAGGGACATTGATCTCTGCAGCTACTGGGTGTCTCCACCTCGATGAGGATGTTTATGAAAACGCGACTGTGTTTGATCCATTCAGGTTCGCTAGGATGCGAGACGCGGTGGGAGAGGATATAAAGCATCAGTTCGTCTCGACCAGCCTGGAGTACTTGTCATTTGGGCACGGAAGATATGCATGGTATGTCTGCTCTAGAATCCATGTATCACTTCTCAGTCATATTCGGTGGTTCAACAGTCCCGGTCGATTCCTTGTCGCCAACGAGCTGAAAACCATGCTGGCACATATCGTCCTTGCATATGATGTAAAGTTGGAGAGCACGCGTGTTCCAGAGAGTAACCATGTCAACACTGCAATTTCAGCAGACCCCACCGCAAAGGTCATGTTCAGAAAGAAGAAGTAGTAGAAGTTACCGAATATTGTTGTATCCAGGATGGATATTGTACACTGTCACGGTAGTTTGATGGGTAGTACCTTGCTTGAGTCACAGCCACAACGGACGAATCCGGAATTGTTTCCGAGTCGAGTTTCCCAGGTGTTCTCTACCAAACTCTCCGCTGTTCTTTGCTCCTGCTCCGATGTCCAACATGCGTATCTTGTCCTCCGCTCTCCGCGCATGCCCACCCGTAGCTCTGCGTCGCGTCGCCCCCGCTCTCCCCACCAGAGTTCGCTTCTCGTCTTCGGAGGCACACAGTCAAGAAACTTTCGAAGCCTTCACCGAACGCTACGTCGCTTTCTTCCAGGGCGCAGAGGACCTCTTCGAGGTGCAACGTGGCTTGAATAACTGCTTTGCCCATGATCTCGTCCCGGCTCCTAGCGTCATCGAGGCTGCCGCCCGCGCTGCCCGGCGCGTGAACGACTACGCGACCGCCGTGCGTATATTCGAGGGTGTCAAGGAGAAGGTGGAGAACAAGCAGCAATACCAGGCATATCTGGACGAGCTCAAGCCCCTTCGGGAGGAATTGGGTACGTTGTCTATGGTTTCTTTCATCTTGTGTCTTTTTTCCTTCTCTCAGTGCTGATCGTTCGTGCTAGGAATTGAGGTAAAAGAAGAGCTATACACCTCATGAAAGCTCTTTTCCAATTGCACGGATGGATACGTCGAGTCAGTACTTTGTTTTCTTTTGTCATACATGTGAGGTAGACGTTGACGTCCGAAAGCAGTAGATGCTGGTTTTTGGACAACCATTTCCGTATAGTTGGCCCCAATTAATCCAAAAACATCGCACAACGCCTTTATTTACTGAGAGTGTGTTTACACTTTTGGAACTCAGGTTGGTTTCGGTCTATCCCCTTCCTCGACTCAGATCAGCCTGGGGAAATTGGACCAATATTCCGAAGCCACTTTGTTGTGATGCGATGCGTCGTCGTCGTCGCTTGTGGATTGCGAAAATTCGGGGGCTTTATAACAGTTAAACAGTATCCCTGAACGCCGGTCAGGGTGCCTGCAATTTCGCAACTTTCTTCATGTTTGCTATTGCTCCGCTGGTGCTGGTAGGCAAACACTCAGTGACGAGATTTAGACCTAATTGTGCTCTGATATTTCCTATGAGTCGTCCGTTTGTCCTTGCCAGTAACCCTGTCATCCTAACATATGGTCGTCGCGTCCCATTCACGGCTTTATTGTGAGTTTTGATCAGCGATATCATGACGGATGTTCAAGTTGTTGACATGTGTGTCATCCAGCCTGCAAATCAGTGATTTTGCGGGTGGCCAACTTATTGCATTGCGAGCAACGAGTCGGGAGACTATCTTTTGAGCAGGGATACCAAGATGATGTCCCGTTTTTGCCGTTTGCCGGCGTGACTTATTGCTTGCCCTTCTGAGTCTTGATGTAGATCCTAACTCGGACCTGCCGCGAGGACGGATTTAGGGTAGGACGGATTTAGGGTCTGACATGAACATGGAATTCCCGTGGGTTGCCTGGGCCTGCAGCAACTTCACAATGGGCAGCCACGGACCTGGGGCGTCTGAACCTCCGTTCGGAAACTAAACAACGGGTCAATCATCTTCAGGTTTCAACTTTGTCAGACTCGGACGCGCAGGCGCCGCCATCATTGAGCTATTACTGTAGAAGGTACTGGGAACTCAAGTATCTCCTTCCCGTCTCGTTTGTTTTGTACTCGCGGACATGGGAGAAAACGATCCAAACTTTGCCTTGGTCTTCGACCCACTACGAGCTTAGCTTGAATGAGACAAAGCCCATCGGTCGACCCAGCCTAGCCTGAGAACAAGTGCGAATGTTTTCATAACCCGTGTGTGGCAATTTTGTATGGCAAACTTGATATATTTAACACCTCCGTTGCAGGCAGCCGTTCCACGGCTGTTATTTCTGGCATGCAGCTTTTACATTACTACAGAAGTAAAATTGTGGAAACTTCGAATCAGCCCGTATTAGTCGAGGCGACGTGGCGAAATGGGATGGTTTGGATATCCTCCTGTGAGCATTGGTCCTATTGCTGCTATTGACATTGAAACAGTTCTCATCATTCAAGGTCTACTCGTTCTTTGAGTTCGGATTGAAGCGTGTAATTGGAAAATCAAGCTGTGCCAACCAAAGGTCACAGAAGGAGACTTGCTCGACCACAAGGTACGGCTCCAGCGTGAGTGCATCTTTTACAGTTGTGCTTGCCCACTGACAGCTTATTGTGGCCATCAAATTCTCTACCTGAAGAGATAATATGCATTTATCCTCATAGTCGCCACTCAGAATCGTTCCCGAACGTGTTTGTCACATCGGTGAATCTGCAACAAGACTTGAGTAACATGTGAGCGGCCCGTTGATCTTGTTGACGTATCCTGATGCTGTAATGATAGTCAGATGCACTCGTGCGTGGCCGCCTGCTAGAACAGAAGGGATCTCCGCGAAGCAATTGCGCTTTCGAGTGCCTTGGATTCCTGATGACGCAGACAATTGTGTTAACCCGGATGTCAAACTCTGGCTCTGGTGACGAAGAGTAGATCCAGCAGGCACACGCCCTGTTACAAGATGTGTCAGACTCGGATCCTCGCCGGTCGACATTAGTAGCCTTCCTTCAGATGTTGTATCGTCGGTTCGATAGAAGAAGCACCTTCTTCGACATCCACGATGCAATTGTGATGTTGGAAGGAGCAATGAATTTCACACCTACTGGTCATCCCAACAACCAACTCGGTTGAACTGCTTCGGAGCTTCACGGCTTCGGAGCTTTGAGTACTTGGCGACCTTATAGACACCAACAAGTCAATTGCAGTGCGAAGTCTCACCCCCAACGGCAATCCTGAAAAGTTGGTTGAGCTGATGCACCTAGAGTCTCCGTTGCTCAGTCAATTCAAGCACCTCGGTGAGCCTGTGGACATCGGTGAGTCCATTACAGCATTCGAGGAGGTGTCGCATATCATCCCCGATGGCCACCTTCACAAATTCCTTTGTTTAAACAGTCTCGGCAACTCCTTATCGGGTTGGTTTACCCAGGTCGTGGACACCAAGAAGTCAGTCTCACTCCCTTGGCAATTACAATGCCACCTTTATTATCAGTCCGAATGGTTTAGTGATGTCTCGGATATCGACTAACATGTTTTGATGCAAGGCGAGCAGCAAGTCCCAGTGATCATACCAACAAGCCATATTGGTTGAATAACCTTGGAACCTGATCATTTCGTAGGGTTTAGTGCCTTGGTGACGCTGCGGACATCAGTAAGTCCATTTTGGTGCATAAAGATGCACTACAACTCATGAGCATTCCAACAAGTCAGTTCGGTTGAACGGCCTCAGAAACTCGCTATTGGGGTCGGTTTGAGCACCTTGGTGATCTTGCGGACATTGATAAGTCCGTTTTGATCTTCCAAGCAGCAGCGAGTCTCACTCCAGATGGCCATCCTGACAAACCAACTCGGTTGACCAGTCTCGGGATATTACGGACATCAACAAGTCCATTTCGATGCTCGAGGAGGCCATGTATCTCATTCCAACTATCCCAAAAAACCATAACCTTAGGAGCTCGTTATTGTTTCACTTTTGGCTGCTCGGCAATCCTGCCAACATTGACAGGTCTATCATTTCAGTGAAAGGGGGACTACACTGAATCTCACTTCATGCAGCCAACCCATGCAAGTGAGGTTGAACAATCTCGGGAACTCGTTAACAAATCGCTTCGAGCGTTTTCATGACCTTCCAGACATTTTTGCAGGCTGTTGGTTTTTTTGGTGCATTTCTCATTCAAAACTCGAATTTGGTGTGTTCTGACACCGGTGTGCTTGTTTTCAGACCCCACTGTCTGATGTAGCAAAAATGACCCACACATTCTGGTGCTCAGATGGGCCTTATGCCTGTCCTCACCGTTGGCCACCACGGTACGGATGAGATAGTCATGAAACTCTCTGACTTCCATATTTCCTCCCACGTGCCGAGCCTCGTTGCTCTCGTGCCATGGGGCTACCGTTCATAGATGAAAAGAACTTTATCCTCAAAGTCTCTTTTGGTGATCTTACAGGACTCAGATGGGGCTATCGAAGATGTTATGGATAAGATGAGAGGATTTGCCTGGATTCAGTTTGCATGTCACGGTGTGCAAGATACCGATGACCCACTCGACTGCGGGCTTTACCTTGCGGATGGCCGTTGTTTGAAACATGCTGAATTCGTCGGATTGTCATCCCCCCAAGAAGGTTTTGCATCCTTTCTGCCTGTAGCCGCCCAGGGTGACGAGAACCTATCGGATACGCCCACTCAGCTCGCCACCGGAACGCTTCTCGCTGGTACGACGGTATGGGCAATCATGAACCCAGATGCGCCGAGGCTGACCAAGTTTCTCTCTCTCGACAGAAAAGAAGTGCAGGACGGCAGGAGAGCTACAGAAGCGTTTCACTATCTGTTCAGAACCTCTCCCAGTTCGGTGCATCGTTCTTTTCTCGGGTTCCCTATACTCACGTAGGGTGATAGGATTACGCTTGCAGATTCATTTGTTTTTTGACGCCCATTTGCTGTCCCGTTCTTCGCTTCGTAGATCCATCATCCCCTCTCCCATTAGGATGGGATTATTGTTTTCAAGCACATCAAACGTGGGGCGAAGGAATGGCCGCCGATCTGAACAATTACCCAGAGTGGAGGCAGCCGGTTCGTGTTCAAGCCGCGTAACGGATGGCTCGGGAGACGCGGCGGTAAATGTAATTTATGCCGAGGCAGGCACCATTGCGAGCTTAGCGAGAGATGGGCCTCCCGCTTTTGTAGCGCCACACCCACAATTTCTCATCTCCAACCACACCAACAATCATTGAGCATGTACTCAAAAAATGTTGTTATCACACCGGTGCCAAACTTTGTCCAGGTAGAATGCTCGGAAAAATCCTATCCCATCCCGACTCAACGATACAATATCGTTTCTTCCGAATATGCGGAGATTATGTACATGGACCCCGAGTCAGTACGTTGGTATACGGTACGTGCGCAGTAGTATACTGATCGTCGTTCGTGATAAGGCTCTCAGGATTTCGGGCCCCGGAGATCACGGAAATTCTGATGGGTAAAGTGGAACCTCGTACCGTTCTACCCTGTGCTTATGTCCACACCTCCTTGCATTGGTTCACGGATGAGAACGACAGATATGGCTAGCAATGTATGATTATATCATGGGTCTTCGCTATTTCAGCGTGCGCTGTTGATTGTCGGCAGGCTGCCCACTGGTGACATGTCACCACTCGGATCATCAAAAGTTTTCGTCAGGGAGGGAGCTAACCTACACCACCCTGCTGAATTTGATTGGGTGAGCTTATCTAGGTTTTCATTTTTTGCTTTCATTGACGTATGCGTTGTTGGGTGAAGGAGGCGTGTGCACGGTTAAATAATGTAAGTTAGCGCATATCACGCCATCTTATGCTGTTATACAGGGCCGACTTGGAAACTCTATTTTTTTTTTTCAACGACGCCGTCATTGCCCTGTTTTCGCCCGCGGCCCGTCGGTAGTTGTTTTTTGCTTTATGTGACATTGTATGATAGCGTGAAAACGCATGCAGGACTTTCACGATGCCCATGTTTACACATTGGGATGCATGCGGACCGAATTTAAATGAAGTTGAAAACGCCTGCAAGGCTATACCTCGGGAATCTTATGCGACAACAGGGGTGGAGAGCTCTAGTTGTCGCGACTCGCCAAGCTGGGTTGTCCCCCCCACTCGCGCCGCGCGTTTTATCACTCAGTGACGCGATTCGAAGATAGGGCTGAAAGCCGTTGTCCGATTGCGATAACACCATGTCCTTATCTGTATTCCATGCTTGACGGGGCGGTTGAGAGTGTGGACCATCATGCTAAGCGTACGTGCACGAGTTTTTCGAAGTTCCGCTTTCTTCACATGCCTTCTTCTTTCCCCACCTTTTTTCCCTATAACCTTGCATAACTTACCCGCTGGGTTATGTGACAATTTACAAGTGACAGATTCGGAGGCTATGAAACTTATTGTGTTCTCATCTTTCCGAATGACGTCTAATTTTTACCTATCAGCATCGTCATTGACATCATCGCTTACAGTGCCTGTGAGGTGTATACAGGGATGGACACTTAGACGAAGGGCACACTGCATCGCGAGTTGCGCAATGACGTGTATCATCGATTTATCATTTTCCGTCAGCTCCGTATGATGTATGATGTACGGTGCTTCAGTCGAGGGTGCGTCTGCCACAGGCCACTCCTCGAGTCGTACGTTGAACTGTCAGCAATGACGACGCCACAGGCATGTTATTGTTACACGTCTGTACACCGTCATTCTCCCAACGAATGGCGACATCGGCCGCGAGCTGTATTCACCTCTTTTCACAGGAAATGGGATCGTAGGATCGATCCCAGCGTCCCGAAAATTCAGACACAACCGCAGATTAATGAAGATTGACTCTGCTTCGATGTTGCTATAACGATCGTCTCGATCCGAGGACGTCTGGGGAATGAACAGTCTTGGAGGCTGGTCTGCGGGGCCGAGTCTGGGCGCGATGCGGCACGGCAACGTCAGACAGAGTCACAGGTGACTTGTCCGGTATGACGAAGTGGATCAGGGTTTACCGAATCTACCGATGCAGCAACATTAATTGGCAAGTCTTGCTGTGAACAGTGTAGACTCCTTTCCACTGGGTCAGTCACACGGAATAGGACGAACGCGTCCGAAGTGCATCTCCACACACATGCACGGGAAGAACGAGCACTGGCATGACCTCAATGATTTCTGTTCATCTCGAGAATACTAATACTGTATCCTTCCGGACACAGCCAGTGACTATAGGTCCAGGTGGAGAGTCTGGAGAGTGGCTCAAGCAGTCCAAGACTCCAAGTTCCAGATCCGAATTGGGCTCGTAGACGCATGCGCCCAGACCTTGGATATTGACCCAGATAGAGGTATCAGCAGGGGGCTAGACGCGGCGCACATCATCTGCCGGACTCGTCCGCGCAGTCTGACTAGCGTAATGATTGAGTCGAGGTAAGCTTGTGCATGCCACCTGCCCCGTGGAGCAATTTCATACGACGCGACATGGCTCTACGTTGTGCCAGGTCTGGGCACGATCTGACATCCGGTTGCACAAATCAATGGCGTCGCGCCAGGATGAGCGAGGATCCGCTGGTAGTCACCCATTTTCAGCGCAGCCTGCGAACGCTATGGAATTCAATATCATATCTCCCCGAGCGAAGGTGTTGCATCAACTCATCTCCGAGCTCCTCGCCCCGGAAAGCTCCGCCATCGGTTGCCACCACTCGTGTTTGGTCGACCCTGGGCCAGATCTCCACTTCGCACTTCGTCCGTGTCAGGAACCCGTCCGCCGCGCGGTCTTGATGGTCATATGCTGTACAGGTTCCGCGCGGGGTTCTAGTCCTTGGTTGCGCACAGGAGGTGACAAACTTCCAACTACTCAGGCACATGTGTCTCTCTCGCGTTTGAATCGCAATCCTGAACCGCTACGTACTGTAGAAAGCCGAGGAAAAGATACCTCTTCCGTGGGCGAGTGTTCTATGAATCCATGAGATTGTATGCCTTGATTCTACTGCAGCTTATACGAGGATCGAAGCTGGCTAGGGGTGTGTGCACCACTTCCTGGGTGCGTAATTGCCAGCTCGAGAACCAACGGACCTCCAACGAAGAGAGGAGCCTATTCCATCCAATCCGCTCCAGTGAGGTTGATCGGCGTATTGCGTTCAGACACCAGACCCGCCAGCAAGATGCGTCCATATTAATGTCGTTTTATTTGGTGGGGAGCGATCCCAATCGAGAGTCGAGATAAGAGAACTTATCGGTGTGGCGAGACTGTCGAACATAAACGTCGGAGCGTGAAGGCTGAGAAGCTATGAAAGGATGCACATTCGCCCTCGGGTGGATCGATATTGATCGATACGCGGCAATTGCAACCCGCCCAGCCCTCGTTAATTTTCGCGAACTATAGATACTCGGGAAATACCGGTTGCATTGAGTTCTTCTCCGTTCATGCCCGACGGTCGTCTCCAGGTTCTTGTTCCCAGTTTCCGCCGCAATATTACTACTGTAGCGTCAATTCCGAGGTCTTTTCAATTTGAGCCCGGCAACTGCGGCTGGGAATATTGGCAGCTGGAATTGGGACCCTTTTGAATTTGCAACCAAAAAACGCATGGCATGAGAGAGAGATAAGAGCACAAGAAGTATCCGCCTTCCAAAGAAGCACACCTATTTTAATGGCTTTGGGTCGGGTGACGGTCCGGTCTGCAATCGCCAATCAGTAAGTCAAAACTGTAAAGAAAACAGGGGGATTGGTATTGGAATATTGACAGTTGGTTGCGCGTACGACCTCGAAGGTGGACTACCGCTTGACGGATCCACTACCACAGTGGGATGAGAGAAAAGGTGGAAAGAAAGCAACGCCACAATCAAGCCAAGGATCTGGGGGACTGTTGTCAAACTACTGTTGCTAATCGGGCAAAAGCCGAGAATCTGTAGACCGCTGAATGTGATGATGATGAGATAACTGCGGCGATGCTGGCACGACCGCCAATGATGAAAGTACATACGCAAGTACTTGGTAGTACGAAGGACTAAGGCAGTGATCGGGCGAGAACGGAGTGCGGAAAAAAAAAAGATGTTGGATCATGGGAAAGAGTTTCGACTTTTCCTTTGAATCGGGGCCCCTGAGATGTTCACGATGTCAAGCCCAAGACCAGATGATTCGCCAGATTCGGAAGTGGAGTTGCGCTCAAAATTCGAGGCGTGCGTTAGCACAGTCTCAGCACACGGACTTGCAAATGTTTTTGGGGAGGGGGAAGGGAGACGTTACCGTTACGGTAACGCTTAATGATTAATTACTACTCGATTTGGGAGTCCGAGTCGAACCACTACTACCCATTATCTGATCGATCGGGGGCGCGTCGCGCGTACACAACAGACCAGTAGATAAATAGGGCTACGGTATTGTCCACGAACCCACACGCATCCCTCAAAAACGATGAACTATGTGATGATCCAGCAAAGCAAGACTAACAAGACCGTTTACCGGCATCCCTGCTGTCACAGTTACGAACTTGTGCCAGTGAACGCTTCCGCGTTGTTCCTTCGTTTATGAGTGCGCGCGTTTTTTCTGTTTTTCTGTGTCTCTTCTTCTGAAATATTTGTAAATGGGGCATGAATGGGCACACCGGCCCATCTTCCCTCCCTCTCGGTAATATACTTCGAGTTGAGAATATGACGCGGAAGTGAGGGAGTAGTATGAAAACATCTCGACGGGGGTTGGTTGATTCCTTCTTTCTTGACACTCTGAAGGTACTGAATCACTACGTGCTACTATGTAGTGATTGTGCGCCCTGCTTTTGACCTCTCTTGCGACACGCTCATCCTGCTCACAAACCTAGAAGAGCAGAAGTAAAGGGTTCTGAGTCTCCGAGTGACGTAGGATCGGATTGGGTTAAGTGAAAAAAAAAAAAAAAAAAAGATGATGGTAACCCCATGTGAGTGGGCTAATATTATGCGTGATGAGCGATAACATTCACTCTTGTTCCACAATTCCCTCCAGACAGTAACATAAACTCCGTCAGCATGGACGCAAGAGCGGGTTTTCCAGAAGAACCTCGAGGCTTCAGAAGCGGGTGCTCATATCCCTATTTGACCGGGAGAATACTAATATTGGTTCACTGAAGTTCAAGTTCGACAGAGAAAAATCCAGGTCGCTTTGTCCGGTATTCCCAGATGACTGATGGATAATAATACGAATGGTGTGATCGGCGATCTTGTGTCGCATTGGCCCAAGACCACTCTTCAACGAAATCATAGGTTGTCGGTCATATTTCTACAGTGGCTCGATGTGCTTGGTTTCGCATGACCTGGCACGGGTCCATAGGTCGAGAGCAGATCTGAATCAGGAGAATTATGCATATGGCTGTGCCATTCAAATTTCATGACCATACTCGACTCACGTGTAACAGGGTGTAGTTCTTACCCCACACGTTCCAGCGTTGTTACCCCTTTCGCAGGCGCCCAATATAGGATTGTCAGGATCGATATCTACGGAGTGTCTCATCGCTATAATACAATTCCATGGCACGACTTGGTCCTGAATTACTGACAAGTTCTTTTTCCAACAATCGAGATCGTTTCTGACTGTCATCACAATGTGGGGCAGTTGAACGTCAAACAATAAAGCTGGATGTGTAATTTCAACAGGGGTGTAAACAAGGAAGGAGGGGGATTTGGCGCGCAACAGCTGGTGGTAGTATTACTTGGTGTAGTTAGATCTGGAATTAAAACACGTTTAAAGGAACTGCTGTGTTCGGACGTTCGAGCCAGGTTCTTGGCTCGCTTTTCCACATATGTACTCGGGTTCGAGCTATTGTCCTTGTTATGAGCTTCACACATTCATGCGACTCTACCGCATCGACTGATTCAATGTGTGTTATGTAAATGCAGCCTCGGTGCCCGAAAGATGCTGTTTGCATGTTGATCCGTTATGGGGCTGACCAAGTTTGCCGTTTGTTTTTCGAGCAGTAGTCGATCAAAGAGCTCGAGAGTAATTGACATGCCATAGACGAGCGGACGAGCATCCCGCGTTTAGCACCTTCAAGGATAGGTACGGTAACGGTCTCGTAAATCTCGGGACCGAAGAGGTTTCAGGAACAGATAGCCTTTCCTTCCCCTGAAAGAGCGGTGTCGAGGGTCCCTGATGTGGCAGGAGACATGGTTCCCGGGCGCCAACTTGAGACTCGATTCCTACAAACAGACTCTGGGCCATACACATGCTATGACGAACGCGCGCACAGACGACGCACATAGATGGAAGGACGACCAGACGAGCTATGAGCACAGCTGCGCTTTTGCAGGATTAAGTCCCTTGATACGTATCCCGATAGCTCGGGACGCTGTAGTAGGGAAGGAGAGGCCCACAGCCGTTAAATAAATAGGTTCTGGACTCCTGATCTAGACCCCTGAGGTTCTTGGCGCCGTAGACGGGTGGCAGGGCGTGAAACCAAAAAGAAAAGGGAATTCTTGGCAGGACTAACCCTGCTATTGTTAGAGACTTTGAGCTTGTGATACGGTGGATAGATGGATGATTGAGACTCAGAGACCAAGCGTAGCACGCCGCCCCATTATGTATGGTGAATAGCGGCAACCTGTAGGGATCAGATCGTTATGTTCACTTGTGTGCGTGTGTTTACGTGTATATACATGCGCCGCAAGATTCTGTTGCCAGTGTAATCTGCCGGTCTCCTCTGCGCAAACCTCGCAGCTGAGCCGTACGCTGAGAGTCTGAGACGTTGGTTGGCACTTTGCTAGGCCGCAGGCGACGACGCCGCGACAACTGACGCGCGGACTTTCTCCGAGTCTGGTTCTGAGCTGAAGGGTACCACGTTTTGACACGACTCGGGACATCCGAGTCCGAAGTCATCGCTATCGCGTTGTCAATGATATATTGATACCGCAGTCTCGGCCAGCATCGGCCGCATCATGCAACATGTATCATGGCCCATCGTTGGCCCATCGTGCCGCAAAATGTGCCGCGGTGTGCCGTCGTGCGTGGCGCGGGACGAGTCTTGGCGTAGCGACGCCGCTAGGATCACCTCTTCCGAGCTCTTCGGCCGGCAAGTCCCGCGAAAGAGGGAAGAAGGGATAGGGGCGGGACTTCGGGACAGAACACAGTCCAGATCCAGACGGTACTTCACACAAAAGACTGAAATAATTCACTCGATGGTATGAATACATTCTGTCGGTAGTACTACGCCGGTCCCGTCTCGATCGCACCGTCGTGTGTTTGACCGAGTCTTCGTGATTGCATGGGAAAGGTGAAATCAAACAGACAAAAGGAAAAGGAAAACAGACAACAGATCTAGAAAGCCAAACGATTTGGTTTGAGCGGCTCGGTGACACTGCAGCCAAATCCGTCCAAATCCATTTCAAATCCATTTTGCATTTTTACAGGAATACAGGCTTGAATTATTGATCGATCGATACGGTGATCCGGGACGTGGGACGATAGGTACAACTATACGAAGTCACTGGCCTGTGCCGGGAAGGTTGATACGATGATTGACGCGACTGTTGACTGTCGAGATGCAGATCGAGCGCACTGTCGTGCTGAGAACAACAAAGCTGAGTCCGTCTGTGATACCCATGTGCTCTGGCCTCTTATTCAAATACTACTCACAATTGTATATATGCACACACGGACACACACACCACAAAACATGCCTTGATATGATGGAGATGTGATGATGGGCCCATACTAGTTAATTGGGAGATTCGGATCGAAGTTCCTGGTCTGGCCCGGCCGCACTGGTGGCGCCTAGGCAGGCCGAAAAAAAGATTGATACGCAAGATTGACGCGACTATCAAGCTGCCATCAAGTCGCGATCTTTCTTTCGGGGGCCGGCGGAGAGTTCTGGGTCCGGCGTAGAACAGCCCCCGATCATACGATCATATCGCCAAAATCGAGAGTAGAACGATAAGCCGACTCCATGGCGCCCGTACAGTATAAGGTGTCCCGTTGATAGTCCAACGCACGCTCTCACCCCGTCCTTGCAATGAACCTCCCTGGAATTTCGCCACCCTGAGTTTGAAGTCGCCGTCCCGCTACATGAAACCGAAACCATGCGCACTCCATTCTAGGTACGTATGCGCACAATTAACTGCTCTGAGATAGGCCCCCTAATGAGAACGCGCCGATTCGAATCAGGAGTCAATCAGCTTTTGATCGTGATCAACGGTCCGGCTCTAGACGGCGTACAATCGGATAACCAGGAGTACGGCGCCGCTCCCAGAATCGTGGTGATGCCCGGGCGAGAGGGGAATTGGCCAGTGGTACGGCATGATACTTGCTTGATACAATGATTCGACTGGCCAGAATTCGTGATCAATAGGGGGAGGGGATGAGGCCCGGATCAGACAAGGAAGTGCGATCGTGGTCGGTCCTGGTCTGGTCGAAGATATATCGGGCGACCAAAGCAGGAGCACGAGGCGCCAGTACTGGTATCGTTTTTTAAAAGTTTCTTTGTCGAAGTTCTTCCATTGTGCAGCGCTTCCATATCGGCGGCGGAAGGGGGGAGAGAGGGCGGGATCGGAGGGCGGGCGCAATGTGTTGAAACTAAACAACGATCAGAGCGAAGCGATGGCGCAATGGCACCGCCGTCACATCTACCTATAGTACTGTTTTCTTCCTCCCCGAGCTGTCTGAGTCATCCACACCCTGTGACATGTACAATGTTGCAAACTCATCCATGGGCGTCACTTGTGACTTGTCCGAATCTATTTTCAAATTTCCAAGAGCAAGGAACAGTGTCTCGTTCGTGCTTTCATGATCTCGTAACTCGCGTTCTGTAACACAATACCGTAGACCCATTTAGAAACCCAGAGCCGACTGAGCGCGCGAGTAATTAGTATGCGATGAATCACGAGGATCGCGGCCAAGGTACGCCGAGCGACTGATATTGTATTGATGTAGCCCCGCATGGAGAATTGCGTCGAGAGTTTAAGAGGATGCTCCAGGATTGGAAATTTGGGAGGCGTTGCGCCGGTTGGAAACTTTGTCCATTGAGGGTGTACATTATGATCGTGGCCGCCGTCTTCTCTTCACAGAAAGGGACGAGCTTGCCAAGCTCGAGTGGCGTCACTGTCTGTGCGGACGCACTTGCCCACTGTCACAACTAGACCGAACCGACCCGGCGCTGATTGACCGACTGACAAACTAAAAGAGAAGAAAGCAAGGAAAGAAGAGAGGAATTTTAGTTACGCCCCTCGTTTTTTGAGGGTTTGAGGGTGTGAAAGCCTAGAGAGAGGGAGGGAGGAGGGATCTGCCCTGGCATTGCAAGTCCAAAGACATCGTTAATCTACAGGGTTGACACAATATAGACAAAATAATGCACACAACGACTCGACCCTGCAATATCGTCCGCTTGGTTGATTGGCAGGCTGATTGGACGTTTGGACGGGCTGTGGGGGTTGCAAGTGTGGGATGAGCTGATGGCGAACGATAATTTTGATGAGGACTCCTCCTAAGGATTGCACGCGAGGATATTGGCAAGGGCATAAACGAAGGGATTGATACCCAACGATTTAAGCAAGTTTGGGACCGATGTGACGGCCGATGACCTTATTCAGAGAGCTATTACTTGTCGAGTGCCATTCGGCAATCAATACAAACGACGACGATGTGATGACGGTGGTGGCAGTTTTCACGTAACAATGCTGTCCGAGTTGGGTATGGCATTGCCACGTTTAGGAACGCTCCGAATCAGTCGGTGAAGAGAAAGAGGGACCGTGTTATTCTGGTGACAGGGCGATTTCTAGAAGATATCATGTGGGTAGCGCTACGCCCTATGGGGGTTCAAAATCTAAAAAAAAAAAGAGGTTTTCGGCGAGGAGAATCGCGCGACAATACTAACTCCACGATCACCTGAAGGGCCGATGCCAATCGGGGAATGGAGTTGTTGGATGAACGGTGACACGTTATATAGCAGTCAGCCAGCAGTGAAAGTGAGATGGGATGTGAAGCACGCGACGCATGCAAGCGGTTGCCATTGGCTTGTAAATGAGATGTGATGCGAGATGATGACGCAACTAGCAACGAGCAAGGTAAAGGGAGAGTGGATATTGGAGTAAGAAGGGTTTACGTAAGATGTTAGTGAGCAAAAGCGGGAACCGATAGGCGTAGGAGCGGAAATAACCTTAAATGATTGCGGGAAAGAGTTTCAACTTTTCCCGGATTGATGAGGGCGTTGGAGTCGGGTAGAGAGCGCGCGAGAGGGTGATAGAAAAGGCGGGAATTTCGAATTAAACTGCGCCCACTTTGATTTGAGGGTGCGTCTAAGCCTTGGGTGTGTTGTTTCCGCAAAAAGCGAGCCTTGGACCATAGGATGGATTCCATCATGGAGCGTTGATGACGATGGGGTTTTGCATGGGTGTGGTGTTTCCTCGGTGAGAAAGGAAGCTGAATTTATTTGGCTGGACAACGTCCGAGGTGGTAGTGGTGGGACATATGAGACGGACTCCGCTTCCAAGGTTAGTGATAACAGCTTTGGGATTGACCGGTGGCAGTAAAACGAGAGACAAAACGGCACGATAAGGCGAAAAAAAAGGCACGTGTGATCGGACAAGGATCTGGACGATTCGAAAGTGGAGCCTTCCAAATGCGGAAACATCGCCAACGTGCCGGTGATCGAGATCTCGGAACGAGTGGCTGTTTTATAATGGAGATTTTCTTGTTTCTCAGAGATTTCAAAACGCGTCGCCATCTCGCCATCTCTCTCTCTCTCGACGACGCGCGCGTCTCCCCTTCGTCGTTTGTTTGCTTGCTAGTCTTCATTTGACGTCATTGAGTCGCAGATGCCCGTCTGCTCTTCTGTTCGTCGCACTTTCTCTGACGAACGCAGCACCGGCACATTTCACTCCCTCGGTGTCCTCCCAAGGCGAAAACACGACCCTTCTGCCCGCAAACCACCCGTGTTTCATATACACCATGACCAAGATGACGAACCACCCTCACCACCCCCCGGTCCACCCCCTCTCGCCACCGTCCCCTTCCCCCGCTCATCCTCCCCACCTTCCCCAACCTCTGTTTCTCCTCCCCCTGATACTCCTCACCGCCCTCCGTTATCCAGAGGCACTTCTGTCCTCTTATCCAATGGAAAGCCTCTCAAGTCTTCTCTCAAATCCTCTTCCTCGTCTCCTGCCATGTTGATGCCCACCCACTGTCAGCATATGCATCTTCGTTCTCGTTCAGAGCCATCGTCCCCTGCCATCACCCCCAAAAACGTCCATTTCCCAGAAAAGGACTATGGGCTGGCCACTGTTTGTGTTTTCGACCGTTCTGCCCGCCCCGCTTCCCTGAGCAGTCCTACCGACGGCAATGGCAACGGAGACGAGACAGAAACAGAAGGCGAGGACACTCTCCCCGCCCGCTTCCCATTTCCTCTTACCCCTCATGGTTTTAATTATGAGATCGACCCCACGAAATCCTCCCCTGTTCCCTCCAAGTCCCCTCCTCCTGTAAATTTATTCCTCGAATCCCTCAGTATATCTTCTCCATCATATCCCTCCCCTTGTTCAGCTGCCAAACCATTGCTCTCTGGCTCTATCATCGTCTGCAATCTAGCATTTGAAAAATCAGTCACAGTTCGTTTTACCCTTGACGATTGGCAGACCGTCAGCGAGGTCAGCGCCCATTACGTCGTTTCTCTCTCAGATCCACCGTCCTGCATCTCCACTTCATCAGACAGCCAAAGAGGAAGAGGGTGGGATCGATTTACCTTCGCTATCCGTCTCGAGGACTATGCACACTCTCTCAGCACTCGCGTCCTATGGCTCGCTGCTCACTATCACCTCAATTCGACGTATCCAGAGCCTGGTTCAGACCAATGCGGTCCTGGAGGTGAATGGTGGGACAACAACGGCGGCGCGAATTACCGCGTCGAATTCAGACCCGTCATCCCCTCCCCCTCCTTTTTCCGAAGAATGCCTCGCAGGGAGACCATCTCTGGTACAGTTCTTTCCACTCCTACATCTTCTAAATGGTAACGCTTATTTTACCAATACTAGCACCCCCGCCACGCACCCATTCTCAACCCCCAGCAACCATCAAGGATCGTCCCTTGACCCTTATCGTCCCGTCTGCTCCAAGCAAACCTGTGAACGATGGCGATGGGAACTCACCGCACCTCCGCGCTGGGAAACTCAACCTGTGCAATTATGCTCCCCCAACAGTTCGCGTCACACCGTCGGTCCCATTTCCTTCCGCTGATTCCCCTCAAAGTTCATTGCCGTCTCCGATTGCAAAACCAGAGCTGTCACATTCTGGAAACCTTCGAGTGCCATTACACGAAGACAGCACGTCACCCGCTTCCTCCAATCTTTCGACACCGTCCGCTTCACCCACGATAACACCCCGCGTGATCATAGGTGGACAACCCGCCACACCTACTCAACCCCATGGTTTGATTAAGGAGGACGATGGTATCTCCTCCGGACCAGGTTACATTTCAGACTGGGATTGGTCGGCGGCCAGCAAGCTTGGGACAGAGGGGCTGCGTCGCCACCACACCGATCTCCCCCGCTTGGGAAGAAACGATGCCTCGGACAGCAATTCACTCTACAATGCCTTTGTCACCCAGTGGTGCTTCGCGAAAGGGCCCTCCCCCAGCCATAGCGTGTATGGTGACGTCGGCATCATGACTTGATATATATTTCATCCATCTAGCTCTCCATGTAATACCACTCCCATCCTGTTCACCCCTGCACAACGCGTTCTGAGGGCGTTTGTATTTTTTTTTTTCATTATAATCTTTCTCGGCCATTGCAACCACACGTCTCCGAGTATCTTTGTTCATCTTTCCCTCCCCGCTGTATGTATTGTACTACTACCATGACCATTGACGTCCCCATATCTTTTCTACTCTGTCTTTGTCCGTCACCCCCTCGTTTTTTTCTTTATTTTTACATAAGAAGAAAAGCCCAAAAGTAAATTGGTACATCGCTGAACCGCACGAACTTTTTTTTTTTGCATCACCCACAAGCACTGGTTCCTGTGCATGCGTAGATAGTACTTAGTAGTACCAATCAAGCAACAATCCGAATTGATATTTTGCATTCTTCATCCATTGTCGGCGAGTCGCCTGCATCTCTCATGACTTGATTTTCTCTGGTACCCTGGTGCCCTCTATTAGGCTTGAAGACACGACAAGTATTGACTGAAAATAAAGGATCGATACAATCATCCATTGCATGGAATCGTCGTGGTATGTATGTGCAAGTCAAGCGAATCCCGCCTCCAGTGATGTTCTGCCGATGATCTATCTAGCAAGAGGCTCATCAATCCTCAATGCATCCCCTCTATTCGGAGGGTGTGGAGGTGTGAACGATCCTAAAATGAAGTTCAAATTCCTTTTTCGTAGCTGATACTTTGTCGATCATCGGGGTCACTGTATAGTACTAGTAGAGGATCGTCGCTCTGAATCCGACCTCGCCGGCGATGCGCTTCCACTCAGTATGTACTATTCAATTCCCAATATCCCAGTTGCTGCGCGCCATCACCCGCATGATGCACGTATGTGCATGAGTGACAGGTACTACGGGCTCCACCGATCGGACTTACTGCCATGCATGGATGATGGTAGTGATACAGTTATGGTGCAGATTCGTCGCTTAGATCGATCGAAAGGACCCTGGACCAGATTAATCGCTGGGATGTCACCCCAGACTATCCGATTCCTATCTGAATGTCCGCAGCGTGCTATGCATGTGCGGAGGTTAGCGTGTCGTTGTGGCCATGATCGCAGTATTTAGTCTATGCGTGCCAACTTGACGTGAAGTGATCGCAGCTAGTAAATCTGCTCATTAACTTATATCTTAGTAGTCGGTCTTTTCGCACCCACCCACCACACTCTCTTCAACTCTCCTCACAGCCCCCGTCCAGATCGCTCGTCCGCAGAGCTGTTCCGCTCGACTCCCCTCGATCGAGGCGTACGCTTCACTGTTAGGTGGCCCACCCCACCCCACAGCTCGCTTCACCCGTGATCGCCCACCCCATCGTATCCATAGCACGTCATTCAATGTTCATGTATCCACGCTCGTACCATACATTTTTGCCCTCACTTTGCAAACTAAGCTCGACACGCATAGACATATATCATGATGCGACGAGATGTAGGACGAGACGACAAGACAAGAGATGTATGGAATATATATAGCAATCAAGATAGGGAGATGACTTTTAGCCGACGTTGGCTTGTCCGGATGGCGATCAAGGGTTGGATTCGTTGAGGTCCGCGAGGTCACCAAGGCATTTGAAACGACAACGCATTGATGCAATGATTTTCCGAGACTGTTCAACCAACCTAGTCTCTCAGGATGACCATCGGGGGTGAGATGTGCGGCAACCGAGGTGCTCGAAGCGTTCCAATAACGATTTCCCCCGGGGTTGTTTATCCGAGCTGGTTGGCCAGCATCTGCCAGGAGTGAGGTCAAAGAGACGCTTGAAGCGAGCCATAAGCGAGCTCCTGTGGTTGTTCCAGAAAACCGGCTTGTCCGCATGTCCATAAGGGGTTAGTAGTACTGCTTCCCTTTCATCACGATAGACCTGTTGCTACAATATCGCCGAACCGTTCAAAGCCAAAAAAAAAAGAAAGTCTCCGAGGGTACATAGCCAAGTTGACGAGTCGGTATGGCCTTCTGGGGTGAGACGAACCGCCTCCTCCCGCATAAAAACAGACTTATGGGTTTGACGTCATCGAGATGCTCAAACGGTAGCATCAGCAGGTTTCCAAGGTTACTCAAGCGGGCTGCTTTACTATGATGGCCGGCCGGAGTGAGATGCAATGCCCCCTCGAAGATCGAAATGAACTTGTCAATGTCCGCAACGTCACCAAAGCGCCCGAACCGACGTGTTGACGTGTTTCCGAGGTTGTTGAACTGAGCCACCGGGTCTCTGAGGCGTCAGAAGTGACATGCACTGCCCTTTCGAGTATTAAAATAGACTTGTTGAGGTCTTCTAGGTTGCCAGGTACACGAATCGATTCAGCAACGACGTCCCAAGGTTTTTCAATAAAGCTGGCTGCTCAGAATGACCATTGGAAACGAGATGCAGCGTGTCTACTAAACATCGAAACGCACTCGTTGATGTCCGCAAGGCAACCGAGACGCTCGAACCACCGCGAAAATGCTCCTCGGGATCGCTGCTAGATGTGAAATGTACCGTTCCTCCAACACAGAAATAGACTTGTTGATGTGTGCGAGGCCACCAAGTTGCTCGAACCGATTTAGCAACGGCCTCTCGAGATTATTCAACGAAAGTGGCCAATGGGGATGACCATTGGAAGTGAGACGGCGTGCCTGTTTCGAGACCGAAATCGACGGGTTAATGTCCAAGAGGGCGCCGAGGCACTGGAAGAGAGTCATGAGTGCACTCCCGAGGTTGTTCAATGGAACCGGCTTGTTGGGATGGTGTGACTTGCCCAGCATTCTGTAACATTGAAATCGCCTCGAGGACTTCATAATGGTTTTCCGTTATCGTTGAACCGACGATGCAGCAAAGTTCGCAGTGAATTATACAGCAGAGCGGCTGGGGGACACGTACCGATAGCTTCATCAAGGTCCCTTGCAGATCGCATCCGCGATTCGAGCACATGTCATCCACAGATACCGCCAGACACTACCCACGAGTGATGAGGGCACGCTCTTGCTTGTTCTCCACAGACAAATATGATTTCTAATCTTGTGATCGCATTCCTTGAGTCCTAGCGCAAGTTGCGGTTGAGAAAATAGGAGGAGGTTTCCAGATGCGAACGCCCAAGTAAACCAAAGCACGGCTCATCGCATTTTGTCCGTAAAAGCACTAGGCTGGTCTTTCATAATATTTCACACGGTCCCATTAAGGGGTTACTTCCTCCCATTGACGTCATGTACCTACATAGCAACAAGGCCAATCCCAGCTTGCGCGAAAGCATCGGCAGCGATGAGCTATCCATCGAGAAATTTAGAAAAATGACTATTGAGGTACCCTCCCTTGCCATCCAGTCCTTTCACAGGCTGACGCACGCATGTAGGAAATGCCCGAGGAACGGCATGCTGCCGACCGGAAAATCAAGGAAGAGAATTCGTTCAAGACCCTGAGAGCCGGCGAGCAGAGGGCCGAGACCGAGACTAGGGGCTTACGATGTGGAAGATGCAAGCAGGCGAGTCGTATGTTGTCGCGTGCCCGTCCTCCCAATTGACGTACACCAAGCGCAAGTGCCGCTATCGTCAGGTACAGACGCCGCGAAGCGCCAATTTGAATGAACCAATGACGACCTTCAGTGTCACGTACGTCTCTCTGTGTCCCCGTCGCATTTCGTTGCTCACTTTCCATGTTGTGCAGATGTGCCAACTGTGGCCGGGGAAGTAGGTTCGTGATTCATCTCAACTCTCTTTTCTCCAGCGAATCAATCAGTCGTTATTTCAGATGAAATTTTCCTTGACCTGTATCGCGTGTATTTTCCCTCCTTTACCGTATGATCGTATTTCAGATATATTGCTGAGGCCTTCAGACGTTTGGAAAGCGAGAAGGAACAATGTGGAATCCATAGTAGTAAAAGACTTTTGTATACTAATTTGGCGTCAGAGGTAAAAGACCATTGTGCTCTTCGAATCTGCATAGGTGAACGGACGGCCTTTTCGAACTCCAATAACGCAGGCGCAATTGCAAGAAACGTCGCTGAAAGGAGAAATACCCAGGCAGCGCGGACCATTGACGGACTCATCAAGCTGTACCGCACCCCTGCACCCAGTCCGAGTTCTCCGTCTTCTCTTTTGAATCCTCGACTGTGCCGTCGGATTCCTGGGGGTGAAGAAGAGGGAGCTAGCGCTCAGCCGTTTGACGTGATTCATCTCTTCCTGTACAAGCTCTAGCCATTTTAGGCCATCCGTCAGCGGTCGAGGAACACAGATGAGGCGGATGTTGGATGAAGGAGCATTACGATCTTTCTGATCTGATGACGCGCGAGTACTGAGAGTGGGGATATGGTGAAGTCCGAAAGATTTAAACCCGTCCAGCAGCATGCAACAAAAGAGAAGGGTCCGGTTGGTCACCAATAGATGCGGGACATCAGACTGCGGAGTCTAACAGGGGTAACCTCAATCCTTCATCTTATATTCCAAGTCTCAGACAGATGACCCACCAATGATTAATCCAAGGACCCCCAGAATGGGGTGTACGCTTTGCTCCAGAAGCATTCGAGAATGAAGCGGAACAGGTTATCTGGCGAATGTCCTTCAATTCAACGAAGCGTAACTTTGGCCGCCCTGTTATCACTGCGGTCGTCCCTCGCCAACATGTCAAGAATGTGTTTCGTTACCCAACTCCCATCAGCAGGAACGAGTGGTGAAATATCATCGCGCGAAATAATCAAGCGGCCGTGCTTCAGCAACATACGGAATAAGTCCTCTAACTGTACCACCTCCGAGTAGGTGATTCCAGGAAGGGGGACCGAGATAACTTTACCCGTGTTCGCCTTGGTGATCAATGCATTGCATCGCTGTTTGCTATCATTGAGGTGTACTAGGGCAGCGGTTACAAGCATTCTCACGAGAACTGGCAGCGTGCTACAGCTCTCGCGAAATCTGCTGAAACCGGTCAGCAAGCGCGGAATGCTCGACTCGAATTTGGTCGACCGGAACGTGAAGCTGCAAGAACTGGCTCCAGACGATCGAACGTCCTTGTTTGAGCCACTCGATAGCCTTTTCAATTAGACCGGCATCGAGTGCGACAGCAGATCTCATACTACATCTGCGACATTGAGGAGCCCGCGTTGCCGCTCTTAGAGGGGGAGCCGATCCATGCCAACTGGGGAAGAAGGCCGATGGCGGTGATGTATGCATCCAGAAGAGCTCGTGTATTACCCTCTAGATGCGCAGACGAAATCCAGCCGCGAGTAGCACGAAAGCGTGAAAAAAATAGGACCTGGAGAAGATCGAGCGGCCTCTGAGAAGTGCCAAGCAGCGTTTGAGAGATTAGAAGGATCGCGAGAAAGCTCAAAGCGTGTCAGGAAAAATCGGCCTGTCAGTATGAGAGCCCACTGGGAGTAAGACGTATTGCCTCCTCGAGCATCAGAATGGACCTGTTGAACACGTCGACATCTTTGAGGTGCACAAAACGAAGGAGATCTTTTGTTCGACCAAGCTAGCTTCTTGGAATGTACGTGACTGAAGAGTGAGGTGCGCTGCTTCTTCCCAACGTTATGTAAAACAGATCTGTGCGTGATTAATCCACCCAAGGCGTTCGAAGCAACTACTACATACAACACTTTTCCAAGGTTCTTCAACCGTCCGCGAAGTCACAGCGACGCTCAAACTTGAAGCGAGCCATAAGAGTCAGGGGTTCGGACCTTGAGGGTGCATAGCCAAGTTGGCCTGTCGGGATGACCTTCTGGAATTTGGGGTGAGAAGAACCGCATCCCGCATAGAAACGAAAATGTCACCGAGACGCTCAAACCGTTGCACGAGCAGGTTACTCATTGAACGCGCTGGTTTGCTATGATGACCAATCGGAGTGAGAACACAAGCGCCCAGGGCACAGCGTGAGAGTGACCATACCCAGTAGTACCCACATCGCACCCCACTGGAATCTAGCCCAGCATGTCCACTGAAGCGCGCCGAAGCAGGAGGAACGGTGGGTAGCACAGACGCTAGACTATGGACGGACACTAACGAGAGCAGAAGAACCGAGCGGAGTGGAAAGTGGACCTTCAAGTTCTCAGCAGGTGGGACTCCGACACTGACGACTGCAGTCGAGGTACTGAAGGATACTCGGGAATCGATTTCAAAGATTATCGCTTCCAATATCGTTGGGGCGGACCCGATCGAAATCGACGTTCAAGATGAGACAAGGTCGGTCAAGTTTCTCCCCGACGGGAAGCATGTTGTGAGCGCAGGATCAAAAGGAAAGATTCGACGATGGAGAGTGGCTGATGGAAAGGAAGTGGGAAAAGAAATGGACGCTGGAAGTCCCATCAGAGACGCGGCGGTTTCACGAGACGCAAAGTGGATCGTAGCTGGGATCAAGGACGGCCGAGTGACGGTGTGGAATGCAATGACCCACGAAAAGGCGACCGACTTCAAAGCGCACGGCAGAGACGTGAAAGCAGTGGACATCTCTCCCGATTCAACAAGAATCGCCACCGGATCGCTTGACTACACGCTCAATGTCTGGTCACTTTCAACTGGCCAGCGACAAGTCGGCCCTTTGAAACACGACCATTATGTGTTCGCGGTCAAGTTCTCGCCCGACGGACAACTTATTGCCACTGCGACGTATGATCGCAGGTCTGTTCGTGTCTACAACAGTCACGACGGCCGACTCCTCGCGGACTTTCCAATTAACATACGCAGCGGATTGAACGGAAGTCTCGCCTGGACGAGTGACGGCAAGCGACTCCTCGTCTTGTCTGACATAGGTGACATCCACTGTCTCGAGGTGTCCACCTGGAAAACACTCTCAAGATGGAGCACTCGCGAAAACCATGCATATTTTATCTCACTGACACCCAACGACAGGTTCATCGCAACCTCTGGACTTTATCTGTCGTTCTCACTCTGGGACGCTATATCCCACCAACACCTTGTGACAGTCAAAATTCCTGGCTCCGCTTCCCTCTCGCCCATGGCCATTTCACCAAACTATGACATTGTGGCCGCTCCAAACAAGAAAATAAACCTTCGACATCTTCTGGACATCCTTCCCTCACACTACCGCGGCAATGTGAGTTTCACAACTTCTATCAGATATCATTACTGATCACATTTCAACTCAAACAGACTCTCTTAGAACCCCGCCGCTCAAGGACGCAGAACGTTGATCTTGGGAACACGGTGAATGGCAAGGACCATGACACGGCCATCAGATACTATTTGAGCGCACTCTCGCTCGACCCGACGAATATCAATGATATCACTGTCAAATGCTGCAAGGCACGAGCAGGTTTACTAGAAGAGAAACTCGTTAGCGTTAATAAGGTATAGAATTGACTTGCACATCGTGCGTAGTTGACAGTAGTAACGGTACAATCAGGTTATTGAACACGACCCATCCAACTACAAAAGTTACAAGAAAAAACACTCCGTATTGCATAGCATAGGCCGCTACAGGGAGGCGTTCAGTGCATTCGAGATGATGTTGTCGACGATGAATAATTCGGCGGACCCACAAATTTGCGGTGAGCCCGTTGGATCTAATCCGCGTGAAAACACAAACTTATGTCGTTTGTATCAGAGCTTCGAAGTCGATATCTCGACACGACTCCACTCATCCGAGAGGTTGTCGATGACACCATCCGCGACATACCCCGCGTGCTCATTGACACCGTCACTGGTCGTCTCTATGATAAAACACAGCAAGCCACTGCGTTTGAAGAACTCTTGATCTTCGACGAACTTCGGTCTGCAATGATTACCCATGATCGTCTCGACCATGCGCGCATGAAGGAAGAGGTGGAGAAATTCTATCAATACGTGATGTTTTCGCACAGATGGCAGCCTGCCGAGCCAACATTCCAGATGGTCGAGGATATCTCAATCTATGAACTACCCGAATCCCCCACAGTCGAGAAGCTCATCAATTTCTGCAAAGTTGTCCAATCTCACCATTTCCGTTGGGCATGGAGCGATACGTGCTGCGTCAATCAAGCAGACAAGGGGGTTCAGCAAGAATCGGTCGTCGCCATGTTTCGGTGGTACCGTCGCGCAGCGTTCACGATCGTCCATCTCCTCGGTGTGTTCTCCGAGTCGCAACAAGAAGGCGATTTTTGGAAAAGCATCTGGAACACTCGCGGGTGGACGTACCAGGAGTACGTTGCTTCGAGGGTGATTCGATTTTACACGGAAGATTGGAAGCCATACCTCGGTCTAGACATGTTTAATCACAAGGAATCCCCCATTATTCTCTCCGAGATGGAGCAGGCAACGCAATTCGCCACGGAGAAGTTCACCACAATTCAACCGGGGCTAGACATGGTGCGTGAGAAGCTGTGCTTGGCTTCGAAGCGCAAAACGACGCGGGAGGAAGACATCTCATATTCACTATTTGGTATCTTCAATGTTGCCATCCCCATTATATATGGGGAAGGTAATCAAGCAGTCGGTCGACTTTTAGAATACATCCTCACGCGTTCAGACAATGTCACCATTCTCGCCTGGACTGGGACTTCGGGGAGTCACCACAGTTACCTCCCTTCCAATCTCACTGTTTACGACCAAATTCTGCCTCCGCATGTTCCCCAACCCATTGAGAACGCCGAGATGGATCGAATGGTCATGTATTTGCAGTTGTCCTTTCCTGATCCCTCTCTGATCGTTATGCTGTATGAACGTCTCCTTGCTCTCCCATTGCTATCTCTCGTCTCTGGTCGACTTCGACTTCCTGGGCTGGTTTTCCGCCTCACTGGTCTCCCCCAGCTCGTGTCACGTAATTCCGACTCAAGCCTTCACGTTTATCGTGCCACGGCGCCGATTCTCGGCGAGGTTCGGATCGAGACCAAACACGACTCACTCGGGACGCAGCGCCTCGTTCTCGTTCATCCGTGGATCAGTCCCTTGCTCGACGAGGATTTCTTGGGCGACGATCCTATGTTTGATCTCGACGCGCGCGCGTTGCGGATCCTCGTTCGGCTTCGACAGCCTTTCGGGGCACTGCTGCTAGCCTCGCAGAAGCGCGGGCAGTACAAACGCGTGGCGACGGACAGTTTTATCCGGGTTCAGATTCGGGCGGAGACGTCGTTGAGTGAGTTGATGGCGAGTATTGGTGCGGTCGACGTGCAGTAGTCATGTATTGTTGACCTTGGGATTTTGGGACGACACATTTCGTTACTGTGTCCCGTCATTAGAGTAGAAGACGCTCAAGTGGATATCCAAGGTACTCTGTAACGATATTGTTTCGCTCTGGGCTGTCACTGGATCTTGGTTTGCACTGACATGTGATACCAATGTTTCTATGGTCTTCCCATCGATTTCTGCAACAACGTAAAAGCTTGCCGGTATGCAACAAGGCTAGACTAGCATAGATGTCTGCAAAAGAGAGTTTAACGAGCTTTTTAGCTACTACTAGAATATCATTCTTGCTCACGGGTTATGAAGACACGGTGATCATTCTTATCGTTCCGAGCTGGAGTCCGGTGTATTTTGTTGTTTCTTTGAAGAATTAGGGTTAAGCCTGAACGGGAGCACGAACTATTTTCACGCAACAAGTGGGTCGAGGTCTCAGAAGCTGAAGGATTTCTACACCAATATCGGTCGTGCCCACACAGTACACAGGCACGATATGATGCTGAAGTAGGGTGTAATGTGCTGGCGTACGAGTCTTTAAATGAAAGTTCTGGGGCGCAACTCATCGAGTCCGTTAGTACGTGAGACTTGCCTTTTCATCGCAGAATGACTTGGTCAGATCATCCGAGTATCCTGCAGTTCAAGTACAAACAAAGTCAGACTGATACAGTCATGGTGTGTTGTTTTGGCATCTGCGCATGTAGCACATCGTGATGGAATGACATAGAGCCTGTGATAAGTATGCGAACAAAAGAAACGTTTACTCTTCCTCCTCTTCGTCGCCGCCCTCTTCTCTCTTGGCAGCTGCAAGCGCCCGCTTGCGCTTGACGCGACCGGAGCGACCGCCTCCATATGGCGACGTGAGCGCAAAGTCGATGTGCTTCTGCGAGTCGAGACGAACGACGAACGACGGGACGTTGACGATTTGCTTTCCAACCCTTCAAGCGATCACATAAGCGTCCCGTTCATATCGTTTCTCGAAATCGCGACCTTACCGAATGTGGCGTTGTCTGATGAGCGTCCGAGCGTGGTGAATGCTCTTGGCGAGGTTGGTCTTGAACACCTGCGTTTGCAGCCGGCGTTCCAAGAAGTCTTCGACTTTCAGCGCCAACACGTAATCGAGACGCATGCGAGTCTCGTCGAGCACACCGATGCGGACGAGACGACGGATGAGAGCGTTACCCTCGAAAAGGCGCTTGGGGTCCTTGTCATCGAGCTTGAGCAGCTCACGGGCTGCACGACGGATTTTAGAGAGGATGAGACCGATGCGCCAGATCTCGCGTTTGTTGCGGAGGCCGTACTCGCCGGCGAGCTAGAAGCAAGTGAATTTTTCATCTACGCGATGGTTCAAAAGGAAGATACCTTCAATTCGGCGTCGAGACGAGCCGAACCGAATGCACGATGTGGGACTTTGTAACTGGAACATTATCAGCTTTTGCATTTCTCCTGGTGCGACGTCGAGAACTCACGTCTTGCTGTGGTTCCGTGGTGCCCTATGGTGAAATCATGAGCACGATGTCGTCGAACACAACGAGGACGGTACCTGGGCATTTTTCTTGAGGACGGACGTGTGTCTGTATATTGGTGACGACTGAGTCGCTGGACTGCGCCACAACTGTACAGTTTACTCAAGCCACCGGAGATACCCGAACTCATTCCATCCACAGATTCGCTCTACACCGACATCCTCGACGCCGACATCGTAAGTCCACACAGATCACTTTCTCCTTGTCATCGCTGACGACGACCAGAACGCAAGATGCCTCACTCATACGGTTACCGCGCGCGCACGCGCGACATGTTCAAGCGGGGCTTCAAGGGTAAATAATCCAGCACTGTCTGTGCGTTTACCCGGGATCTGACGAACGCCCTAGAGCATGGCCCCATCAAACTGTCGACGTACCTCATCAACTACAGTGTCGGCGATATCGTCGACATCAAGGCCAACGCCGCCCAACAAAAGGGTATGCCCCACAAATTCTACCATGGGTCCGTCTGCTTCACTGTCGCTCTGTCCGAGTGTGTCATCTGACGATGGACACTGCAGACGAACTGGAATCGTCTACAACGTGACCCAACACGCCGTCGGTGTCATCGTCTACAAGGTCGTCGGCAACCGGTACATCGAAAAGCGCGTCAATCTCCGAGTTGAGCACGTCAAGCACTCCAAGTGCCGACAAGAGTTTTTGGACCGGGTGAAGCGCAACCACGATGCACACGTCGCGGCCAAGGAAAAGGGCGGTACGTGCGCTCCATCTGAAGTTGGGATACGTGCTGATGATCTACGACAGAGCGTGTCTCGTTGAAGCGCATACACGCACTTCCTCGGGAGAGCCGTACGGTGTCGACTGCTGATAATGCACCCCAGACGATGGTGCCTGTACCATACGAGACTACGATTTAAATGCTATTGTCGTACCATGTTAGCCCTCGATGCCCTATGTGCAACCATGAGCACCTCGATGACCTGGAACGGTGTTTGGTTGTGTTACAGTAGATGACTGAGTTTCCCTCGTGAACTTATGTACACCTTCTCTCTCAACTATGCCACGCGACCTCGACCGCTCGGAATCCCCAGCGCACGGTGTAACACCCATATCTGAATCTGACTATTTTCTCAAGAATACCGAATTCAGAGTATGGCTCAAGGACGAAAAGCACAAGGTCCGTCTTGCGCAGCTCTTCCCAATTTTTTTTTTCCAAAAAAAAAAAACATGAATTTGGATAGTATTTTGACGAACTCTCGAGTTCGAGAGCGCGAAGGTGTGCATTCTCGTTCATTTCTCTCCTCCGTCATGGTATCGATGACCTCCACATCCGCAGTTACTTTCGCAAGTTCGTTCGTGCGTGGAACAAGGGGAAACTTTCCAGTGCGCTCCCCTTCTTTCATTATTATCTGACGCTGCTTACCTTCCTTTCCTGACTTTCCTCATCACCGGCGTCGGTGCCACAACGAACCGAACCGACTCCAGAGGCTCTGTACCACGACGCAGCCGCCATCGCAGGCTCGGCCGCCCACCAGACCGCCTACAAATGGTCATTTGCGTCCAAGAGCTCGAGCGCAGACGCCAATGCCCTCCGCGCCGTCCGTGAAGACGTGAATGCGGCGTCGCACGGTCAGAGTAGTGAGAATCGGAATCAGAGTTCCTCACTCCCCTACGGCAACGGCGGAGCCCGCGTCATCGGCCCCACCCTCCCCTCCGCCTCTGACCTCGTCCTCGCGCGCGAAGCCGCGTCAGACCACCAGACCGCCAAACGCGACATGAAGCGCAAGCGTGATCGCGCTGAGGCCAAGGATCGTCTCGAAGACGTCGTCGGACCGAGAGAGGTCGGACGGGAGGGGATGCTCGAGAAGAAGCGCGCACGGCGGGAAAATGACCGGGCGTTCCGCGAGAAGGGGGACGATGGCGGGGGGGAGGCGGACGAGTCGACGTTACTTGGGGGTGGAGATAGTTTCAGAGACCAGTTGAGTGGAACCGTCGTTCTGGTACTTGCATCATTGACGTCCATGACAGTATAGCACGACGGGATGCCGCACGGAAACGGTTCGAAGAGAAGCGTGCTGGAGCGCGGGAGGACAAGACGGCTACGGCCCGTGAACGTGGCGTCGCTCTGCGAGAGAAGGACAAGGCGACGATGGACATGTTCCAACAGCTTGCCAAGGAACGATTCGGATAGCCATATTACAGTAAATACACCTCTAGTGAGTACACGTTCATGCTACATCTTATGTCAATCCCATCACGGGCTATCACGGACCGCACGTCTGTCAGCATCGAAAACGGATACGCCATCCCTTGTCCTGATCCGACTGGGTTCCGCGTGACGATCGCCGGCTTCTGGAACGCTTGGATGGCGTGTGAACCCATGAGGTGTTATACGGATCTAGCTCCTGATCCTAAAAGGCGCTGAACATCAGACGTTTCGTTTCTCAAAGATCGCATCCCCACTGACATCCGTATTGTAACCTGTGGACGGGCAAGCAAGGTACTCTTGGTAGATCGCTGCCAGAACCTCCGGATTTGTCTCTTGGAACGCATTGGTGATCTGAATAGGACACGTCTGGTCTCAGCCTGCGCGCAATTCGAACTGGACCTCGCTGGCTTACCCGGTTGACAGGAGAAATCGCACAATCGACCTGTCGTTGCACATGTGGTCAGCAACCGTTCACTTGACCGCATATATGCGCATGAAAAAAAGGACTCACAAGGGTGCTGGTCTCGGAAAATGCGTCGTCGTCGTCTGAGGCATCCGGAGAATGCGTCTGTCCGACCGACGCACTCTGTTGAGCCTATCTCGTATGGACAAGCGACGGAATGTGACTGACCCATGATGGTGACGGACGACACGGTGTCGTCTCGAAATCGAGGTTCAATCGTAAGCGGGTGACAGGCGCGGAGGAGCTTGCGCTTGTCCCAGCCTTTGTCGAACTCATTTTTTTCTGTAGCGCCTTGAACATGTTGACGTGTTTATCATGTGATGTGTGTGTGGGGGGGAGTGGAGCGAGACGTACCCATTTATATGCATCCATCCCAGTCCTTGTGTTTCGCGCGACGACATCATTCTTCTACGTGGAAAGGAAGCCAGATTCTAGACCAGATCGTACGTTCTTCGCATGCTGCCGCTATCTCGGACAAATGGAGAACCTTGCCGTGACGACGACGTTTCGGAAGAACTTCCGAATTTCAGGTTTGGACTCAGCCCTTCAGGCCACCCTAATATCGATCTGGGGTGCTGAAAGAAAGCGGGCGACTGTTGCGTTGTTGAGTCATCGTCGAGGTTTATCATGTACGACAAACGACCACCTTTGCGTCGGGTGACTTCGGTATAGCTTTGACATTGACAGCGAGCCCTCGGCAATCTGCAGGCATTCGAACTCCTGCTGCAACTCTGCTCCCGACTCAATTTAAATGTCTGTTATTATCGTCTCGTCTTCCCCTTTCCTCGACTCGGCGCTTCACACCCATGACTAGTACTCTACGTCAGACCAGTCGTCGACAAGTTTTGTCGGTGAGTTCCCTTGGAATCCCCGCCCTATCTCGGTCTCCTGATCCGATGCAATAGAAAAGAAGTGCTCACATGAACTGCTCGAGCTGCGAGCTGGGCGCTATAGGTCGATTTCATACTAGCGCCGACTCTGGTGTGGACACGCGTGCTACCCAGTACTGGAACACCAAAAATTCCACAGCGTCCCCACTGCCAGCATGTGCTTGGACTCGAGAATGGTTTACTTGAAAATTTAACACAAGGATGACGGGCAAGCCGTACAGTGAGTAGTAGCCTCAACTGTAGGTCAGGCCCTTCACTTCACGACAAGGCCAATAACAGTCCGCGAATTTTCCGCCACGTTCTACGATGGACGCGTGGCTTTGGTGCATGGAGTTGGCTAGAAAGCGCGCCACGGTACGATGGTTCTATACTGCCAAGGACCAGCGGTAGTCGCGCGGCGGGTGACCGGTAACCTCTCTGGGCGTTACAGACTCGAGAGACCGCTTGGCTGAATGGTTTCTTTCCAGTATAATGACTCGCCGACACCCAAGGGCTGAATGCGACCCCGGGCCGTGAGACCGGCCTTGAGGTCACGATCGCGGCTGCAGTTACAGTCAACCCTGGACAACCACCTAAACAAGTCACTCGTAACATCCGAAGGTCCCCTACTAGTAATCCCACCGACCGCTTAGCTACCGTGGTTTAGGGGGAAGGGGCCTTGCCGTAAGCGTCTACGCATCTAAAGAGTATTATCGCCGCGTCGACGCTCCAAAGTTGGACTATCGGCGAATCATTTTAGTTGCATATGAAACCCCACCGTCGCGATGGTACTGCCAGTGTATACATCAGAATCAGAATCACCACTATGATCGCAATAAGAAGTATGAGAAGTATTTCGGACCTTGCCTACCTAGTAAGCACAGAGGTGCATATACACGGCCCCCGAGTCTAGACGATATCACCAACGTTTGGTCGTCAGACAGCCTGGCCGGGCGATCGTATTGCCATCCACGACTCGGAATCAAAAGAAGGAAAAACTTGTCGAGAGAGAGAAAAAAGAAAATCACGAACACCAGATCAGGGTCGATCGGACGTGTACGTGGAGTAGTGAACGGGTCGTACTCAGTAGAGTGGATAGAAACGAGGGACAGACCGCATAGATGGGTAAACCCGCCGCAAAAATGGTCTCCCCCCTTGCCCGCCCCCATTCATACACAGCTTGTTGTCAAACGGAGTTGACGCACCTGGCACCGACATTAGAAGCCCATGAGCTCCATAAATACTTTGTATGTGTCGCAGACTGTCGCGCGTTGGCTGCGAAGCATCACGACAAGGCACATCGACAAGTTGAATCACTCCAACTCCTTTCGGATTCTCTGACAATTCCAGCCGACGTTCAGCGCTCAGCGTTCAGCCTCCACCCCGCACAAATTGCGACGTCTCCCTGCTTTACAAGCCATGTGTCATCCTATTCCCACCGACGCGGAAGAAGTAGGGGGAGAATAGAGGACAAAACCAAAAAAGCAAACAAACCCATCTCTACACGTCCATTGCCTCTCCCGTGGATATGTCCCCGTTCGCATTCGTAACAGGGACGCCGATCTCCTCGAACACGAGCGACCCTTGTTGTTCCTTGAGCCACTGTACGCTCCGCTTTTCGTCCATGAAGTACGTATAGGCGCGACGGAGATCTTCGACGTCGACCTTGTCGGCTTTGCGTTTCCGCGCGATCACTTGGGCGCACGAGATCAGGTTGAGGGCGTACCGCAGCGTAGTCGAGCCTGCCATCGACGTCAGGACGTTGAGTGCGTCCGACGTTAGTGTCACGTCCTCTTCTTCACATCTGTGCACGTCCGTCAGCTAGATCGTGACAGGAACAGGCTGATGGATGTTACCGAATCTGAATGATCTGTTGGATATCGTCGTCCTCGTAGGGTTTCGTGCTAACGATCAAGACACGGTCCAAGAGATCGACTGGGAGACCGTGTGGACTGCGCACATTGGTCCCTCGTATCCTGGACATGCCGCGGTTGGACGCCATGATGACCAACGGCGACAGTTCACTCTCCAACGCCCTGTTCAGGAACGAGAAGCATTCAATATCGAGCATGTGGACTTCGTCGATGAACAACACCTGCGATGATTCCGTCAGTGACTCGATCGTGCACGGGGGACAATGACGAACGCCAGGGATGATTTCTGCTTTGCCTTCTTCCCGCCATTCGGCGACCTTGGTGTTTATTTGGTCTCGTAGTTCGGGTTTGATTTCGCCGGTATCTCCGGCAAAGAGAGCGAGGAAACCTTGCGTTCTGCTGTTGATGACGTCGATTTCGTGGAGAGAAACCGTGTGGACGACCTCTTTACGCTTTTGTACTTCGCCTTCTGGACATTGCACGAATTTGGTCTGCGAAAAAGTCGTGCTTGTAAGCGCAGTGAACAACGAAGAGTCGTGGACGTACATCTGCTCCCATTGCGTCGTAGTCTCTAGATCGAGCAAAGGAACGACCAAGCTTGGAAACTTTTCCAGAGGTCTTGTCGATGACGATGACGTCGCCAGCGAGCACCTTTTCTTTTGACAGTGCATCGATCATTTTGGTTCCAAGGTCGTATATCGTCTCCATGTCAGTCGTTTTAATGGTCAGTTTTCCCGTCTTTGTGGCCTATACAAACGGTCATGAGTGGAAGACCGATGCGTAGGGGTGACGCACCCCCGTCAAACTTCGGTCAATTTGGATTTCAACGATCTCTCCCTCAATTATTTCTGTTTCTTCTTTGATACGTACGCCAATGCTTCGACGGATAGCTTGCGTGAGTGCTTCCGTTTTGGACATGGACAGCGAAAAGACTTCGCTGCCGGCGATCATCGTAAAGGGGACGTCTGCGCCTAGCGTCTGTGCCATGCCTATCAATGCGGGTCAGGCAACCACCCCTCACGATCACCACGACGTCGACGCACCGAGAGCAATAGCAGTCTTTCCCGTCGAGGGTGGCCCCGCGAAGAGGATGGCGCGTCCGGCTATTCGACCTTCCTGCACCATCTTGAGGATCATGCCTGCCGCTTTACGAGCCTTGGCTTGTCCGACCATGCCCTGCGAGTTTCCGCGCGGTTCGAGCCGGTCGTCGAGACCGAGACCGCGGATGTGCGAGTGTGCGCCTGAGAGGGGTGATGAGAGAGGTTTTGTCGTAAGCTCGAGACCGACCTATGCGCTCCATCTTGGTTATGTCCCGCAGTTCGGACGTCCCTGCGGTGATTTGGGTCGCCTGTAAGACGCCATGGACGATCAGCGCGGTGGATGGACAGCAATGTCGAGCGTACCATTGTAGTTTTTTTTGGTAAGGTAAGGACTTGGACGCGCCTGTTTGTCTTACGCAAACAAGGCAATTTCTGCTTTCTACTATGTTCGGTCTACGTGCGGTCCTACGCACCATCGCACGCCCGACACTCGCCCCGACGCCTTCCCGCTCGTACGCCGCTCGTACGACCCGTGAAGCCATCGCCTCATACGACACCGTCGTCACCGAATTCAAAACCTACAAACCCATCACCCCCGGTATCCGCCACCTCCGCCGCCCCATCAATGACCACCTCTACAAGGGCAAGCCAGTGCGTGCCCTCACCACCGCCCTCCGCAGAAAGGGTGGACGGAACTCGACGGGGCGCATCACCGTGCGTTTCCGCGGCGGTGGACACCGCAGACGCATTCGGCTCGTCGACTTTGCTAGGATGGAACCTGGCCCATACGACGTGGTCAGGATCGAGTACGACCCCGGTCGGTCGGGCCACATCGCCCTCGTCCAGGCGCGCGACCCAAATGCGGAGGGAAAGGCAAAGTGGAAGTATATTCTCGCGCCGGAGGGGCTGAAGGCTGGGAACGTCGTGGAGAGCTATCGGTCAGGGTTACCGGCGTCGCTGATCCAGTCTGCCCGCGGGAATGAGGGCGAGAACGGGGAGGAGGATGGTGGCAAGAAGACGTGGTCTGTGGACGAAATTGCCCAGAGTGGCAAGAACCAGTCGACGTCGGACGCACTTCTCATTGGCATTCTGCGTGGGGCGATCGTCAAGCTTGGGAACTGTGTCCCCATCAAGCTCATCCCGACGGGCACCATGGTGCACAACGTCTCTCTCGATCCACTGGGCAAGGGCATTCTCGTGCGTTCGGCAGGCACTTTTGCGCAGGTCGTCCATCACGAAGAGAATGGCCGGTACAGTCACATTCGGCTGCAGAGCGGTGAGGTGCGCAAGGTGCTGTCGAATTGCGCAGCGAGCATCGGGCGTGTCAGCAACCCCTTGTGGGACGACCGGAACCTCGGCAAGGCTGGTAGAAATCGGTGGCTCGGTTGGCGACCCCGCGTGCGAGGTGTTGCCATGAACGCGTACGCTCTTTCTCTCCCTGACGTCGCAAATGCTGATGGTCCCACAGGTGTGATCACCCTCACGGAGGAGGTCGCGGTAAATCCAAGTCCAACAAACATCCGGTGTCGATCTGGGGCTGGGGAACCAAGGGTAACCGCACGCGCAAACCCGGTGCGAAAGGGCCGTCTGGGAGTAACAAGATGGTGATTAAAGAGCGACCGCGGGGAAAGGAAAAGGCTAGAAATGCATGAGCTACATATTTTAACATGTTTTTATGTTTCGATCACATACTACTGTGGACGCGATCACGTGAGACACGCGTAGCCGCCACGCGTTCGTTTGAATGTTGGTAGTTTAAATACCCCGTCCCTCCCCTTGTCTCATTTCCGTCTCCCTTCTTGCTCGTCGTCGCCCGCAACGACGACCACATGCACGCCTCACTGTCCAGGACATCCTCAGTTGCCAGTATATCTTCCGACGATGCCGCCCGTCGGACCCGCAAACGCTTCACCAGCGTGCAGCTCATGATGCTCGAGCAGCTCTTTCACCAAACATCCCACCCGACTCGCGAGGAGCGCGAGGCGGTCGCGCAAGCCGCAGGCATGTACGTCCACATCCACTTCCACCTCTTCTTCCGAAACCCGAACTGACGCGCGCTTCGCACAGGGAAATCAAATCCGTCACGATTTGGTTCCAAAATAAGCGTCAGACGGAACGCAAGGTTGCGCTCCACCACGCCATAAACCAGCCCGCAGACGCGCATCGCTCTCCGCCCTTTCCTTCCTCCTCGTCTAGACTTTCTCCGCCCTACGCCTCCGCGTCGACGTCTGCCTCTGCTGCGTCCCATTCCGTCCGGGGGTCTCACGTACGCACGCTCTCCACCACCTCTGCCCATTCCCTCCGCGACGTCCACACGCCCCGGCGCAAAATGACCCCACCCCATCCACGCCCCTCGCTCGACCGCATCGCGACGCGGTCCGAGTCACGCTTCCCACCTCCACGCACGCCAACGAAGCCGCGCGACCCGCGTGCAGCGCTGTGGGACAATATGCCTTCGTCCCCGCTCGCACCTCCCGCGAGCCCGCCTGCCCGTGATCTCATCGAGTTCATGGGTAGCGGCCGGACGACACTCGAGTGGGCTTGTGCCGCCGCAAGGCTTGCGGGGAAACAGGGGAGACGGAGGCCTCCTGCCTTCCAGACGCATGCAAGGTCTTCGTCGCGTCATGATCGGGACTGTGAACGTGAATATGAACTTGGACGGGACGAACATGTAGACGCGGGCATGGCACTGCTCGGAGAGGACACGGAGGAAGAAGACATCGAAGCGGTCACGCCTGAGGGGAGTCTCGGCGCGTCAGACGCTGCACGGTGGAACGTTGGTGCACACGCCACCGTACGGTCGCGTCCTGGGCTTCCACTGACCGGGTTTGCACCTACGTCTGCAGATACGATGCTCCTGGGGAATGCACCGCCCGCCGGATTGCGCGCAAGCAAAAAGTGGCCGTCGTTGGAGGTTGGCCCGCCGGGGAGGGGGGATGGGAAGGATGTCGATGATGTACCGCAGGACGAAGACATGATGCGTGCGGCGCTGGCGCTGTGTGGACTCGGTCGGACTCGATGATCGATGCGGATGAGTCGCGTCGTGCGCGTCCGCTCCCTGCCTGGCTTATGACCGCGTTCGTGCGGAGTGAGGCTCGTGATCTAATGTACGGGTAGTAGATCATAGTACATTTAGCATTGTATATACTACCTATAGATCTTGATATGTAAATTACTACCAAGTGAGTCAATGGATGTACCATAGCCCAGAGGGCCGCAATTGAGCAGGTTGGAGTGCCATGGACTGCAGGAGTTTGGTTCAAAAGCTACTATTTTCATCAGCATCACTCGATGTTATCTACACCCAGCAAATCTGAAACAACGTGTATCCACCCTCATCCACCCGGCCCACCCCATTCACTCGCTCCACGTCTTCTCGACTCACAATTGCAAGCTGCTTTCCATCTCCTCTCCTCTTCAGCTCTCGATTGCACATGCACTCCCCCACTGCACTGATATCCGCCATGGGGAATGCCTCTTCCACAGTCTTGCCCAACCCCTCGTGTCTCCCAGTTGTCCTTACTGGAATGATCAACCAAAACACCCCCGTCTTCTTCATCATCCGCTCTATACACCCCCTAATCCACCACGCATGCTCGGGGTAATATACCACGTCCGCCGCAAGCACGGCGTCATACATCCCCAGTCCGTCATCATTGCCCTCGCCCTCGTCTTCGTCCAGATCGATACCCGGGATCTCCGAAGATGCCACCGCACACCAATCGAGCTTCTTGACAGACACGCCCACACTCCGATTGTGCTGCACGTTCCGAGCAAGGTTCTCTAACACGCCCGAGTGATAATCCGTCGCCTGGATGTCCGCTCGCGCGTTCATCCGAGACAGAATCTCCGCAACCGTGATACTAAGTAGACCCGTCCCAGCTCCAAGCTCGAGCAACTTCCGTCGACGTGCCGTTGTCTTCGTCTTCGTCGTTACCACTGTGTCCCTGCGTTCGCTGACGTTCTCCGACTCAATCGTGCAGGGGCAAGTGCAAGGACACGTCTCCAAGGCCAACGCCAGGTACCGTTCCGGATCCCTGCACATGCGTTCGGCGAACACGATTGCACTTCCCCAGCTCTGGAGCCCGACGGCTGTATGGTCGGTCTCGTCCACGGGTGCGTCATTCAATTCGAGCACGATCGGCGGCGGTGGCGGCGCTGCTGCTGGTACAGTCGACGGTGCATCATCAAAAGAACGACAAGGAAAACGGCAATGACGACACGAGAAGGTCGACTCCAGCGGCGTACGGAACGGGAAGACAAACGTCCGCGTCAACGCTTGCTCGGTTGCGTCGTCGCCTGCAAAGCGCGAAAGGAGTCTCGACGCGTCTTCGAGACGCGCTTCCCTTGCTGCCTGCTCCTCGAACGAACGCGTCGGCGCATTGGCGGTCGCCGAAGAGCTAGCCACATCGACCCAGGCGTCGCCCCGTTTCACCATTCCAGTTAACCATTTTATCGCGTAGCCGCGCTCGAACGCGTCGGAACGTAGTCTATCCAGTTCCTCCTTCCTTTCATCGTCTCCTTTATCTTCATCTTCCTCGTCGTCCTGATCATCTTCCTCGGCAGAGGCATACCCGGAATCGGGCACACCGTCGTGGTGGACGTGGCATGCCATTCGCTTGCGCTGGAAAGTCGGAACAGCCGCTGACAGCGACTGCTTCAGCACCGGTACGGCGCCCGTCATTGTCGTCGTCGATAACATTGCATGGGGGAAATATACGTCTTGGAGGGCGCGGAGCGCTTCGCCGACGCGCGCCGCGTCGCAGAAATGGAGGGAAACAAGCGCCGGGAGAACAGAAGTGGGCGAGAGAGGGTGCGCCATCTGTGTATTTTATAGTGGGTAATAGGTTACCGGATGGGGTATCGTTTCGTGGTATCGTTTGCAAGCCGGAAGTCTGTCTAGTGCTTCTAGTTGAGTCGTCTAAGACCCGGAAAAGATTCTATAGTCTATGCAATGGTTGATTCGGTGCCGTTGCAGGATGCAGGAGAAAAAAATTGCAAGTAAGATCTAAGATCTATGAGCGCAGTGAGGCCTGAAAAACAGCAGAATAAGTGAGTCGTATACTAACAACGCAGGCTCGTCAAGTAAAAGAGTCCAAGAGCCTGCGTTGTTATTGGACAATAAGCGCCGCGATCATGGTGATGTGTATTTGTGAGGACAAGAGGACAGAAAACGAGCCCTCATGTCGTTTTCACTCCCGCGTCGGAGTTGCAGATCCGGGCCGGTCGATTGGCAAACACAACGTAACGTCATTTTGGTCATGTAGAGGTGAGTTAGTAAGATTTATCGGATTCAGGTGTGCTGGCCAACAAGAATGGGTCGAAATGACCTCTTTCATGGGACTCATCTCTGCGACATTGACAACGATCGGACGCTCCGAGGTTGGTCGATCGGGTGGTAATCTTGCCAGATAAGAACTCATGAGAAATCCGATAAGCTCTCACGAGCCGCTGGTTATGCCTTCACCTCCTGCAAACGACCACGACGACCTTGGCTTCGCAACCGCGCTTGCAAAAGCCCGAAAGAGCTATCGCGAAGGCGGCGTTCCCATTGGCGCAGCCCTCGTCTACCACGGCACCTCGGCCGACGCAGCCGTCCTGGGATGTGCGCACAATCAATGGGTTCAAAAGTCGGCCCCCACGCTGCACGCTGAGATCGCCGCCCTCGAAGACGCGGGCAGGTTGCGCGCAGCCGTCTACAAAAACTCGACATTGGTAGGTCGTTGTCCCGTCCAACCTCGCAGCCGGGGTTTGTTCGTTCTTCCAGAGTTGAACTTGAAACTGACTGACGCTGCGGGATGGACTGGCCACAGTACACGACCCTGAGGTGCGTTCAAAGCGTGCATTTTCGTCTTCGAGGAATTGCCCAGGATCTTACATTTCACATCCTACTTCTGGTTTCAATAGTCCCTGCAGCATGTGCACAGGCGCCATCTTACTCTACAAGATACCCCGTGTCGTGATCGGGGAAAGTACTACGATAGTAGGCGACGAAGAGCTCCTCAAGGAAAATGGTGTTGAGGTCATCGTCTTGGACGACCCAGAATGTAAAGAGCTTCTAGGTCGGTGGATTGGGAAGAATCCAGAGGTGAGTCGATTGCAAAATGTTTCATCTCATGGAATCCGCCTGACAAGTCTACGCGAACGTAGGACTGGCACCCTTAGTCAAAACGATTGGCTTCCTACCTAAGGCCTGCTTACGGGAGGCTAAACTGGAACAGGGAATTATTCTAGTGCTGTCTGTCTATAGCTCGATCATCGAAGAGAAACGTTACGTGGGATTGTCATACCCGCTTTGAGTGGTTATAGTAACAGACTTGGTGAATTCTTGGGATAAGGGTTAGGACTCGGACCCCGGTATAGTCACGACTGTCTTTGAGCGATTCGATCGCGGCGACCGGACTCATGGTGAACGTGCGCTTCGTGTTTTCTGTGTTTTCTGCAACATGGCGGAGTTTCGCCTCTTATCCAGCCGTTGGCGGAGATGAGATAAGATAAGATGCTCGCACACTTGATTCCTGACCACCATGGCTGACCAGACGATGTTAACGATTTCTTATGCGCTGTCCTTGCCACATGGAACGAGTCCTCCATCCTCGCTCGCACCGAACAGTGAACACGCCTTTTCAATAGAGAATGGGAAGGTGGCATCTAACAACCGAGAATACTACGAGGCGCTCCGCAAGGCGATCGCAACTGCGAAGGATAAGGTTGGGGAGGAGCTGACTGCGTGGCGAGATGCTGTCGGGAATGCAGAATTAGGAAAAGAGAAGGCTGCTAAAGCCGCCCGGGAAGAGGACGAAGAGGACGAAGAGTATGATGATCGATGAAGAGTGAATATCGTCAGGTGGGTTGGCAGGAAAAGGTTGGCTTAAGCAAATCCCCTTAATGACATGAATAGACTTGATTGAACCTTGGCATATACTGCTCCTTGCGCGCTGCATTGTACCGGGCGGCCGGAGGGCCCGTATTTCGTAGCCGAGCTGAGTCGGTTGTCCGTAGAGCGCCGTCGTGCGCGGGGCCATTTCTTCTGTTCCTCTCCATCCGAATCAATCATTCCCTTTGATGGCTCGCTATCACCGAACGTCGCGGTTCGCAAAGGAGATGTCGATGCGCCTCTATCCCCTCCCCGGGGCTCGATCTCACCTTCGCCCATGTGACAGCATCGGGTGTCAGGTACTCATTGACCACACTGGGGACATTACTTTGACAGTTATTGTCTGCTTTCCCGTCCGCAAGGCTCATTAAGCAGGGCTCGTGTATTGTTCTCCGTGCTACTTTGGCACAAACCACGTTTGATTGTTCAACGACAGGTGAGTTCTTAACTTGATATGGGTGCGTTGACGTTTTTGAGTCCGTCTAGGCCTCGATCGAGATTCTCGATGCAGCAGTCACATCTTGGTTACATGGGTCAATTTGCAAGTTGTCAAAGTTTGATCAGCGCCTGACGCGCGCCACGGCATCTCAGGCTTGTGAGGCTTGCCGCTAAAACAAATACGACGATGGGGCGTTCCTATGGCAGTCTACCAGACAACGAGCAGGATTTGTCCGACGAACAGCCCCTTCGGAAGTTCATATATTCCTTCCCATACCATGCGCCTCTCTTTCTTCACTCGGCCGCGTATCAATACCGGCCCGGGGTTGTCACATGGTCCGTTACTTTCATCAGCACGTTCCCCCCCTCAGATTTTCTCCTTTTTTATTTGTGCTTCTTGTTCGGGCTTTCCCGATGCGATGGCGTCGTCGGTGATGGTGTTCATTGGACGCGTTCCCGATGGCTCACCGACGGTCTGGATTTGGCGCGTTGGAACCATATGGCAAGGACATGGGCGCATCATACGAGAAGTTATGCCGCACCGTGACCTTTTTCGTGTGCCTTGTATGCAGGAATTTCATGTGCTATAGACAGTCACGGAAGGGGAGTCGGTGGCGCTCCTCCAAAGGTTCGGTCTGCTTGATGGAGATCGATCCATGATCTCCACGCGTTGATGCATCACACACGGAGCAAGTTGTGCTTCGACTTCAATACATCGGAGGAAATTGGATATGTTCTTTCTATGTACATCAAATTTTATATTTTGTATACTGCGTCTATACGACATCGTGTCGGAAATAAATTATCATAGATAATACAACGAGAAGCGTCCGGTTCGGCGCACTGTAGATCATAGAGAGCGAAGGGTAAGGAGGGGAGGGGGCCAGTCAAAGTAAGGCGCGACAGTAAAATAAAATAAAATCAGAACGAACGAGAACGAAAGAAGAGCGTCCAGATGTCCGTAAATGTGTGAAGTAGAGCAAAAAAAAGAGCGGGGTGCCTCCAGTCGTAATACAGACAAAGAGGCGAGACTCGTCCAATCCGAGTTCATGTCTACTTTCCTTCTTCTTCGCTTCCGCTGTTTGCGGTAACCCCTGTCGCGTCCGCGCCGTCATCACCGTCGTACATTTCCTCGACTGTTTTCGATATGCGCACTTCGATCCTCTGGTGGAAAAGAAGAATAAAATAAAAAGAACGAGGGGGTGTAAATTAGAAAATAGGACACACCGAGTTCCCGCGCTTTAAGTTGCCAGATTGCGGCGAAAGGTGCTCGACATGTACCTGCGTCTGGGTCTAGAGAAACGATGGGTGCCATGGCGGAGTGCACAGGTAAGGAGGGAGGCAAATGCAGGAACGGAAACGACAAAAGCAACGACCGGAATAGAAAATCATCAGCAACCCATCTTACAGCTCCATCCTACGCGACGGAGAGCACGTACAGAACGTCGCCGTGGGCTCCGCGGACTCGAAGGTCCAGTTTCATCATCTCTGACTGCAAACGCGATGTCAGGTACTAATGCGATGGGCTGTAAACGATGAGCATATCGATTCCAAGACTTGCGCATCTTGACCCGTGCGTTCAAACTGGCAGAAAGAAACGAATGAATATCGAATCTCATTAGATTGAGAACGGGGCCACGTACGTTGCAAGGAGGGAGTTAGCGTAGACTGTACGAGTCAAGCCCGTGAATGGATGCAATGTGTCAAGGTGGGACGGGTCAACGCACGTTTTGCAACGACAAAATATAGACCAAGGAATATTCGATTGTTTGGCATCACAAGCCACTAGGGGTGAGAATGATAGTCAGACAGATCGGTATGTTATGGTTACACGCAACGACGAGACAACGGGCTACATACGCAGATAAGCGTTGCGACTGCACCAAAACTGACATCATGTTATTTAGTTGCAAGAAGTGCAAGCACCCGGTACTAACTCACCACGTAGCCGACCCCTTTCTATCGTCCACAACATCAAGGTATCGACAATGCGATTCGTACTTCATGAGCATCATGAGCATATCGTATGGACAGTCCAAGTATTCTTGACAAACTTTGGAAATAGCGAAAGGCTCCGGGTTAATCCCAGAAAGTAGCAAATGAATGTCGTGATAATGATATCCGCGAGAGCAGAGAGAGACAATCCCAAGGTGAAGACCCACTGTGGTGCACGATTAACGATGGACATCGCCAGCATAAAAAGAAAGCAGCAAACCGATGGAAAAGGGCGTCCGAACAGGTTGTAACTTCCCAATCTGATCCTGAAAGGGAATTGGAGAGTATGACCCATGTCCTGCACTGATCAAGCTTACATTTCTGCCATTGTTACTGCGAGAAATATTAAACATCGGGCTAAGAAACAATGCGAAGGTCCTCACCACTTGCAGCGACTATGGATAGCAAGATATTAGAATCGTGTAGCGTTAATCAGAACAGGACGTACCTAGCCGCACGATCACGATAAAAACCTATATTTACAACTTGGTCAGGGTCAGGAAACGACAGGTTTCTGATTGTGATGCCTACCACCGGGCCCGCGACTGTAAGTTTATGTTGTTGCACTAAGCAGGAAACAAGGGTGTCAATCATTGACACGTACGGCAGGCGTCGCATACTAACATCTATATATCCGATAGGCAAAAAAGCTAGCCATGATGATTGTCAAAACAAGGATGCCCGATGACTAGAGAGGGCTTACTTTTGAACTAGGAATGTCGTCAATGCCTAAAACCACGCATTAGAATACCTGTCTGGGATGGGTGCAGGACACTGGCGCACTGCCAATGCGACCGTCGGCTATATTTGCCTTGTCAACTATCGTGACAATGCATCTCGGTATCAAAACGCACCCCTATGCTCCTGTGCACATACTTCCATTAGTCGCCAACCAAGTAAAACATATAAGTCAATATTGTTTACCAAGGAATAACGTCTACCAAATCCAAGTTGCCGTAGGGAAGGATCACCGAATGCCAGACGGAAACAGCGACGAGTGCGGAATGACACAAGTCAAGGAGCCTAGCAATCCATCAGTCTATGATGCCAGCAGAGATCTCACCGGCTCCAAAACGTACCATATTGCCACCACCTAGTGGACAACCAAGACACTTGAACTTTAAACAGGGGAAAATTCATGACCTGACTCACGAGGGCCGTTGTCGTCCATTGTTCAAGCTTTGGGTAAAATTGCCAGTACACTATAAACTGCATGGTAACACATCCTGAAAGACTGTCAAAATGTGGATGTGATTAACACTGGATGGCGCGTCGAGTTGGAAGGTCAGCATCCTTACCCAAAAGCGAATAGCCCCCCAAGCGCGATTGGGCCACAAATTGTATTCACGTCCACCGCGACTGTACCAGACATGGGAAAATGAAAGACCAGCTCGCACGAATGGGTAGGAAGAGGGAAGAAAGAATCACAAGATCGTATGCCCATATGTCGTTATAATAAGTAGTTTCGAGGACGAGAAGCTGAGAAAGTTTGATACGAATTTGATGTGAACTGCCTTCTTCTCGATATCGTCTCATTGCAACCTGCGAAGCGTAAGCCAGTGGATACCATGCCTTGCCGTAAAATCCACTCTCTGAAACTGATCGAGAAATTCAATCTCTGTAAGAACGTAAGGAACGTGCCTCGTTTCGGGACCATGGGATCGTGCTCGTCGACAAGGGTGAGGTCCGCGGCTCTGCGAGATCTTTGTCTATAAAGCACACATGACTTGATCTCATCTTGCAAGAAATAGAAATGATGATGATGAGAACTCCATGTGCTTGCAACTGAGCGACGTCGCCGATCAATAATTGTAGAATAATTGGACTCGGAGCTCCAAGTTGTAGGCGCCGGTACTGGGAGCTTGCCAAAACCGGTATTTCGTTATTTCAGTGCCACTTTCGAGGTGGCACGGCTAACTGTCAGGCTACGAAAAGTATACGTACCAACGTTTGGAAGGTTCCAAGCATCACCGGAAATGAAAGGAGATTTGGCTGTATGCATTGCTTTCCGAGGACATGATGTAAACTTGAAAAAAAGCCGATGGCAAGCGCCGACAGACAACCGTATAAGAGAGGAAGCGCTGGTTCAACAGTGATTCAGTGAACACTATTGTCAGACAGTTGGAACCTGGGTAAGTTGTTATAAAAGCTCCGAGGTACTTCCGTTGGTCCTCTCTCCGTGTTTGTCGCTACTTGTGCTCCATTTGACGATGTCGACCCAGGCCATTGGTGAGCTGCAATTGTATGGGCATCCGAGTTTAGCGAAAAAAGGGTAGTACGAAGGATCCATCCAAAAAAAGGCGCCATCCCGAGTGGCGCGCTCTTCGGAATTCCGACGGATGGATCACTCAGCATGCATATGATGTTGATAGGAACGTTAGCTGATCATATGGTGATGTGACGCTTTTTTTTCAGAGGCCAAAGTGAGCGAGCGATGACTGGAGATCGCGAATCTATGCCAGGAAAGGTAAGCCTAGATTTTCCAAAGTGGAAAATGGGCACTGCCCACTACATTGGGTGCCAAGAATTTCCATCAAAATGCAGGTGATCTCAGTATTTTCTGATGAGCCTCCCGACGCCATCTTCGTCGGCTAATGCGCATGTAGCATTGTCATCGAGCCGACTCGGGTTCTCTTGCGAACCGATCAGGTACGTCCGCGGAGACCTGAATGCATTTTATGGCTGGCGGTAAAAACTTCCTCGAACCCGAAGTTCAAGTAGGATCATGCGCTCAAAGCATGCATGCAATTTTCGATGAGCTATTGCTGCATCCTCCACGGACGAGGCACTGATAGGTCGGATAGTCAGAGTCGTATAGACGCCCTCGAGCTCGTCTGAACCGATATGTTCTTCTCTCTTTTTCTTCCTCGAAAGAGATATCGGTCTTCGTCCGGATGTATCTTCAATCTGGCCTGTCAGACTGGTACCGCACCACAGCTCTTTCCCTCGGCGAGCCCCACATCACTGGCCTAATCTCAAATCTTCAGGGACTTTGACAGCCTCTACTAATGCTTCAATACCATCAAAAGTATATTCGACTTTCTCCCTAGCCCGAGCATCAACCGAGCAATCAAGATGATTCTCCCCAGTGCTCTCATTGCCCGGGCTTCCAACGCCACGATACCTCAAGAGTGCAGGCCATTCTCGCTCCATTCCAACGTGTGCGTTGGAGACCTGATTGCGATCTTGGGTATGTCTCACATCTACCCGCTCCCTATCCCATACCTGACTCCTGAGGTGCCGTCGCAGCATTCAGCATCTCCTGCGTTGGGTTCTTCTGCTGGGCCATCCATGCCGTCCGCAAGATGCGCCAGTTCCCGTTCAACTACAAGCAAGAGGACAAGGGTAAGCCCACTCTGCTCTGCTTCCACTGTTCTTCCAGCAGTTGACGTCCGCGTTCGCAGCAGAACTTGGAGACGGGGACCAAAGAGTCTATCCCTACTACGCCCATCCGGCCATCGACAACTCGATCGTCACTCAACAGGGTGTCCTCCAGACATCCAACCCCCGCGATCGAGCGCAGACAAAGATGTTCCCGTCTGAGCTGGAAGAGAGTTCTATATGCAATCCACTCCCATCCCGTATGATCCTCTCGGCGCGGCAACTGATCCATTCACTACACCGCACATGCCTCGTCGTCCCCCACTTGTGGGTGGACAGTCCAAGTGGACCTCTTCGCACCATCCAGAACGTCATACATCACCCTCGCGAGCCGGACCTTCTGGGGGATACGAGTACGGAGATAAGTACATCGGAGATGCTGGTCCCTCGCGAGCCAAGGGTCCGCTGAACGGTGGATATGACTCTCGTCGATTCATGGGACGCATAGATGGGGAACCCACGATGTATGCGCGCTGAGCGTCGCGGTTGGGGTCACAATATAGTTCTGACAGCAATTACCTTGGAATCATTTCCACGTCCTGATCGCAATCTGCGGACAGACATAGACCCCAATAGTGGCTGCTCCGAGTGTTTTTCCGATTGGAGGACAGCAGTCGCCTGATGAGCTTGAGTCATGTGGAGTTTCGTGTAAAATGATGGGGAATCACTCAGTCAATTCGTCGAGGGCAAAATTCGATCTCTGCTGCCAAATAGAAGATCTAGGGAAAGACCGCTGAGAATGTAGATGTGGGAGACAAGCATGTTCGTGTGAATGATCAAAAGGCAAGTAGGGATTATCCCGTGGATGCAGTTATACACGTGCTGAATGCACTACAGTACAAAGAGTCGTTACACCTCATTCTCATCAAAACTTAGTCAGAGGTCCGTATATGCCAGGAACAGCGCACTAACCAGTTTACGCCTTGCCCTTCCGCTTCAACTCCTCGCGTTCCTCAGCCATGATCTCCGCGTCGATCTTTGCACCCTTTGACGGCTCGTTGCCATGAAACGTCGCTGGTCCCAAAGGATCCACCTTGGGGTCTGCACCCGGCGGACTCATCGCTCCCTGTCCGTGGGCGATGTCCAGGGAATGCTGATGTGCTTCCGCCATCCTCTCCCCAATCTCACGCTCACCCCTGCGGTTGAATGAAATTACAGGAGGGGTCAGTGGTCGAACATATCATCGATGACGACACGGTAGACATACAGCTGGTCGATGTCAATGTGCCATTGATCAGGGACGTGTTTCTTGGGTAGATTGTGGTCCGTTTTTCCTGTGGGAGGTCTGGCACAACGGCGGAGAGGTGAGGGTCGCGATGAGTGTTTTGAAGCTCTAACTTGGATGAAGAGCAAGAGACGTACCGCTGCTCATGATCCTCGTATATTTGGGGGCTGCCCACCTTGGACATCATCGCACCACCTGAGCGTGATTTCGTCATGTCTGTCTGACGGCGTGCGGTTGAATGGTTGGCGGGTGAGTGTAAAAGTTAGGAGGTCACTGCGTCATGACATCATGTTGAATTACTAATCACCAACAGCGATTTCTCGGGTTCGAAAGACTACTTGGATTTCAAAAAGGCAGAAGTAATGACGTACGACAACCACAGGCGAATGTAGGGACCACCGGCCTGCCAATCTCTACACAGAAAAAACGCAAAGATGGCATAGCACTAAGACGTGCCAAAAGATACTTTGTTCTCCGCGCTGCTTTGGCACAAACCACAGTGAATCGTTCACTGACGACAGGCGTGGTCTGTAATTTGACATGAGTGCGTTTGATTCAAGTTGAATTTTTCTCGGTGCTTTTGAGACTTCAAGAAGTCACGTGTGCTACTAGTCTAACCAAGATAGGAAGCAACACGGTTTAAACTTACCCGAGACCACAACAGAATCGGACGATTCAACAGCTGCTTAGCAGCCTGCTTCATGATCAGTGGAGTATTTGAAGAACCTTGGCGACCATGTCGGTGGTTGGCTCCCAAACTGCCAGAGGCAGACTTGACAATCAAACAATGACACTTGTCTGCCAGTGGACTTCCGCGCCGATCATGGTAAAGGTGCCAATGGAAACGAGTTCATGATGTTGATGCCGAGGTAAAGTGTCAAGCTTCGAAGGCATCATTTCTGCCGTTCTTATCCGCCCGAGTCGTAAAATTCAAAGGAGGTAAACAACTTATCGGTGTCGTACAACCACCACAAGGACTCGCAAGCGACGGCGAACTAGTGTCGATATAATTATTTGTCATCTCGTTTCCGCTAACCCTTATAAACGTTCTTCGTTTGGAGGATGCACTTTGTCCGCTGTCGTAACTGTCTGCGGCAGGGCATTCCTTTCCTTTTTATTTTATTGAGCTCACTTCCTGGTCGGTGCTTGCCCCCACCACCCTTCGTTCTTTGGCCAGATGCACACCATTGTCCTTTTTTCGGTCTTGCTCAGTGGGCTCCAGACGCTCGTTTCTGCTCAGGACGGGGCAATACATGCTCCGACTACCAGCCCTTCTGTTAACGGTTACTCCTGCGATCCCCACAGCTGCCAGCTTCCCAAGTGCAATTGCGCGAGCACAAGTCCTCCAGGTGGTCTCAGTCCTGTACGTTCAAGTTGGTCTTCCTTCACGCTGGTGTTCACTCTATGACGCGCTACTAGTCCGAGGTTCCACAATTTGTTGTGTTTAGTGCAGATGACGCGGTCCAGTCCTACACCCTCGATGCTGTCAATCAGTTCCTTGCGCATCGCCGGAACCCCAATGGGTGTCCGCTGAAAATGACCTATTTCACGTCACTCAACTACACTAACTATACCTCCGTCACGGACTGGTATGTTGCAGGAAATGAAATCGCAGACCATACGTATGTAAAATCATTTACTTGATCGAAAATGGACTGAATTTGCATTTAGGATGACCCATGTCGGTTCCCCACCTGCGTCAGAGATCAATGGCAACCTGATTGCCCTCAACGCTCTCGCGGGAATTCCCTTTGACGCCATCAAGGGCTTTCGTGCACCCTTCCTCAACTACACCAGCGAAACTTTTCACCTGCTCGCCGCAGCCGACTTTTTGTATGATTCGTCGACTACTTCCTCTATTCCTGTCACCGACCCGAATACGGATGCTTACTGGCCATACACATTGGACTACGGCCTTGCAAACGACTGTTCCACGACCCAAGGAATCTGTCAAGGACAACCACAGATACCTGGTATCTGGGAGATACCCATGTATGCCTTTTTTGACGAGCTCGGTGTGGACGGACCGCATCTCATGGATCCCTGGCTGGACCCCGCTAACGGCGCGTCGACGGTGGATGATTCTGCCACACTGGATTACATGAAGGACACGTTCACTGCCCATTACAACGGGAACCGTCAGCCTATCGGACTGTACACACACCCTATCCATCTCTGCGTAAGTCAGATGGTCATTGTGTGGTGCTATACTTCGAATTCTCATGTTTCTCATTAGACAACCTATCCCGGCCTCAATGCTCCTACCTCCACCATCAACATGATCAACGAGTACTTGGATTGGCTTCAGGAACAACAGGACGTATGGATCGTGTCCAATGAACAACTACTTGCCTGGGTCCAGAACCCCGTTCCAGTCTCCGAACTGAATTCGTTTGACGCTCTTAAATGCCCGACCCCTGACATTGAACCAACAATACGCATTTGCAATGGCATACCGGTCAACGAGCAAGGTCTGCTGGATGAGTGCCCCTTTTCAGATTTCCCGTTCTATACTTGCGTGCGTCTCGTTCTTGTCGGACGTCAGGTACTGTGAGCCTCATTGACCATGATTTCGAATAGTACGGCTGTCCACAAGTGGAACCCTCGCCGGCCAACCCGAATCCGCCTCAACAAGCTGCCAATGGTCAGAAACCCCGATTCAGATGTAAGCCCTTCAGCTTCCCTTTCCCGTCGTTGGTGTCTTATGTAGCGAAACAGTGCCGACCAACTGTTCCACGGCTTTCTGGGACCCGATAGCAGGCAACTGCATCTGTAAGTCTGACGAGTGTGCGTTCGTCGATCAGTCACGAGCGATTGGGGTACGTTCATTGTTATTTGTCGACCGTGGCCCTGCTCCAAACTGACTTGTTCCCCTGTTCCGATGTAATTGCGTGGCAACATACAATGCATGCGTGTGCTCAATAGCCCAACGGTGCGAATTTGACAGGCAGTGACCCGAGCGCTGGATCGACCGCGAAGATGAACAGAGCATTCATGCAGAGGGATCTGTTGTGGACGAGGCATGTTGGCTCTTTGGTTGCAATGGTTGCGACCGTTGCGGCCGTGTTCGGGTTCCTCTTATGAAAGAACCTTTCCCATGCAATGCAACCCAACCTCGCAAGTGCGTACGCCGCCAAGGGTGTTTCTTTGCGGGTTGAACCGGCCCGCTCATAACAGAATGCACAGTCATCACGTATCGATGCATCATCCCAGAAGTCAGAGCTTTCCTTGGTATACTTTACGCACCCCTCTTAATCTTGAATCCAATCGTCTCGATCTACTTACCTGCCTTTCTTTTCAACATTCCACGTCATAATCTTGTCGCTCGCTCACGGTTTTACACTCGTCCCCGGATTTAATGACACTAGATCCATTGTTCATCATTTACAGCTCCATTGGCATACTACGCATACAACATACCACATCATCGTCTGGAAACTTGGACAAGGCTAGTAATTACACATTTAATAATACATCGTGCATTTTGACATTCTACATCTAAGCTTGATCGATATGTAGTACCACTTCAAGGCCATGACGAAGACGCGATCCCATACAGACGAGAGGCTCAAGCCTTCAAGAAACGAAATAGACATGATACATGTCCGGTCAAATCAGGCCACACGAAATGAACAAATACATAGACAAAATATGAGAGCGGAGCGGAAAAAAATCGTTTCCGGTTCGACTGACTAACTTGAAGCTACCCACGGAATATTGCGTCGTCGTCATCTCATGCATAATGTGGCTCTTCCTGCTCGAGTTCTGAAATCCCGGTTATCACATCCACGCCGCTTTCGCGGTCGTATTTAGTCTCGATTGTCCGCACTACTACGGTCACGTTCGTCTTCTCAAGAAGGGAACAGGAAGTAGAGGACAGAGGAAGTAGGGAAACAGAAAATCGTCAGCAATGCATACAGCCCCACACCAGAAAACAACGATCACTTACAGAATGCCGTCTCGGAGGCGTTACACTCGCAGCTCCCGGATTCCTCATCCCCTTCTACGAACACGTTACTTGATAGGCCGCAGTTGATAAGGCGAGGTGGCTTGACACCACATTTTGCGAATCATGATACATGCGTTCAGACTATCAAAAAGAAAATGGGTGTCATTCTCACACATCCATGATGTGAGAATGTGGATATTGACCTAGGTTGCAAAGAGTGAATTGGCGTAAACTGTTGGGGCAGATATTAGTAGGCGAACAAGTGCAGTAAGTCAAGACGGCACTATTATTGCATTGTTCGTATTTGCATAACCCCTTGAACCTGGACCATCTTCTCCATTACACATCCCAGCACGCCACCTCGTCATCCACAATATGTGTGATGCCTACTGGCCAAATACTACCCTAACGGAACTCCACATTGACTACATCATGCAAGTCAAATATATTGTCAATCCGAAAACTACAACCTACTTTCAGGTTGACCAAACCAACATCCATGACGGGGTTACTAGTCATAGGGTTAATCTCCCGGAGACTTATCGCAAAGATTTTATTAGATTACTCTACCGCCTATACCTAGTCATTGGCCTGTACAAGAAGTTCCGCAAACGTAACAAGAAGTTCAAGGCATTTCATCCCTTACTCCTCCAGCTTATGGTGTTCCTCGACAACGTCCTTGAAGCTACAGTTCGTCCGGCGCTGTCCATCACCAACCTTGCCGATCTCAAGCAATGGCGCAATCCAAACTTCGATCGCTATCTTACCACCGAATTTCTCCTTGGCCGTCATGAACCTTCTTTTTTTACGTGAGCTTCGGTTGCGAGTGGAGACAAACATTGAGCGCATTGATGTTGGGGAACTTGGTAAGTGCCAACTGTCAAGTGAAATTCAACAATTATACTTATCAACTTCTTAGACTGGGACAAGTACTACAATCGTCTCGATCCAAGAATTGAAGGACACGCATATATGTACAACATGGATAATGTTCCAGATGACGACTTGGAGATGCTTTGGGACTTGATGGAGAAGCATTATACTCGCAGGTTGGACTTTACATGAAGTATGCATTTTTTTTCCGTCCCATTTCTCATTTCTTTTACTCATGCTTTATCTTATGCAGTATCACAATGGGTAGATGTGGAGCAGCCCATAGCAGCACGTCAGCTGCATCATGCATGAGATAATGACGACGCAATCTTTCGTGGGTAGCTTCAAGTTAGTCGGTCGAGCCGGAAACTCGGAGCTGTCGTGCTCGACCGGATTGATTTTCTTCCGCTTCCGCTCTCGTATTTTATTTATTTTTCATTTCATGTGGCCTGCTTTGACCGGACATGTATCATGACTTTTCCGTATCTTGAAGGCTCGAGCCTCGTCTGCATGGGATCGCGTCCTCGTGATGGCCTTGAGGTGGTACACCATATCCATCATGCGTAGACGTAGAATGCCGAAATGCAACGATCAAATGTGTAATTAGCCTGTCCGAATTTCCAGACGATGATGGGGTATGTTGTATGCGTAGAGTTACCGAGGCATGTGCTGTAAATAATGAACGATGGATCCAGTGTCATTGAATCCGGGGACGAGTGTAAAAACATGAGCGAGCGATAATATTATGACGTGGAATGTAGAAAAGAAAGGCGGGTAAGTAGACCAAGACGATCGGATTCAAGATTAAGACGGGTGCGCAAAGTATACCAAGGAAAGCTCTGACTTCCGGGATGATGCATCAATACGTGATGACTGTGCATTATGTTATGAGTGGGCCAGTCCTATCCTCGAAGAAACGTCCTTGGCGGCATGCGCACCTGCGAAGTTGGGTTGCATGGGAAAGGTTCCTTCATAAGAGGAACCCGAACACGGCCACAACAGTCGCAACCATTGCAACCAAAGGGCCAACATGCCTCGTCCACAACAGATCTCTGTGCATAAATGCTTTGTTCGTCTTCGCGGCCGATCCGTCTGAGTCCGTATGGTCACTGTCCGTCAAATTCGCACCGTTGGGCTATTGAGCACACGCATACATTCGCGCAATTACGTCGGAACAAGGGATGGGGGAACGGTCAATTTGGAGCAGGGCTACGGTCGATAAATAAACAATGAACGTACCCCGATCGCTCGTGACTGATCGACGAACGCACACTCGTCAGACGTACAGATGCAATTGCCTACTATCGGGTCCCAGAAAGCCGTGGAACAGTTGATGGGCACTATTTCGCTGCAATAAGACACCAACGACGGGAAAGATGGAAGCAGAAGGGCTTACATCTGAATCGGGGTTTCTGACCATTGGCAAAGGCGGGTTCGGGTTGGCCGGCGAGGGTTCCACTTGTGGACAGCCGTACTACTCAAAATCATCGCCAATGAGGCTCACCGCAGTACCTGACGTCCGACAAGAACGAGACACACGCAAGTATAGAACGGGAAATCTGAAAAGGGGCACTCATCCAGCAGACCTTGCTCGTTGACCGGTATGCCATTGCAAACGCGTATTGTTGGATCAACGTCAGGGGTCGGGCATTTGAGAGCGTCAAACGAATTCAGTTTGGAGACTGGAACGGGGTTCTGGACCCAGGCAAGTAGCTGTTCATTGGACACGATCCATACGTCCTGTTGGTCCTGAAGCCAATCCAGGTACTCGTTAATCATGTTGATGGTGGAGGTAGGAGCATTGAGGCCGGGATAGGTTGTCTAACGAGAAGCATGAGAATTCGAAGTATAGCACCACACAATGACCATCTGACTTACGCAGAGATGGATAGGGTTAGACTATTAGTAGCACACCTGACATACTTCTCGAAGTCTCAAAAGCGCCGAGAATAACTCAACTTGAATCAAACGCACTCATGTCAAATTACAGACCACAGTCGTCCGTGAGTGGTTTGTGCCAAAGTAGCGCGGAGAACAAAATCTCTTTTTGGCACCTCTTAGTGCTAAGTATGTCATCTTTGCGTTTTTTTCTATGTAGAGATGCAGGCCACCAACTGTTCAACCCGCACGCCGTCAGAAAGACATGACGAAACCATGTTCAGGCGGTGCGATGATGTCCAAGGTGGGCAACCCCCAAATATACGAGGACCATGAGCAGCGGTACGTCTCTTGCTCTCCAACCAAGTTAGAGCTTCAACACACTCATCGCGACACCTACCTCTCCGCCCTTGTGGTGACAGACCTCCCGCCTGAAAAACGGACCACAATCTACCCAAGAAATACGTCCCTGATCAATGGCGCATCGATATCGGCCAGCTGTATGTCTACTGTCTCGTCATCGATGTTTTGTCTCACGACTGACCCCTCCTGTAATTTCATTTACCACAGGGGTGAGCGTGAGATCGGGGAGAGGATGGCGGAGGCACATAAGCATTCCCTGGACATCGCCCACGGACAGCGATGAGTCCGCCGGGTGCAAACCCCAAGGTGGATCCTTTGGGACCAGCGACATCTTATGGCAACGAGCCGTCAAAGGGTGCAAAGATCGACGCGGAGATCATGGCTGAGAAGCACGAGGAGTTGAAGCGGAAGGTCAAGGGAAAGGCGTAACCCGGTTAGTACGCTTTTCTGGCATCTGCGGACCTCAGACTAAGTTTTGATGAGAATGAGGTGTGCTGATTCTTTGTACTGTAGTGCATTCAGCACATGTATAACGGCATCCACGGGATGATCCCTACAACCTGATGGAACCTACCCTTTGATCAATCGGAGTGAACATAATTGTCTCCCACTCGATCCTGAGCTACGTCGACAGGGTGGTCTACACGGTATGTCTATCACAATGTCGTTATGTTGCTGGCAATACGTCAACTGTGGTCTGCAGGTCTGTGTGTAGCTGAGGTCCGCGCTATTTCAGACTACCCTCGCACCTTGGCAACTCCCCTCATCCGCTTGCGAACATACCTGGTTCAAGCCCCTGCACTCGTATGATCACAACATCAAGATGTTTCGCGTTAGCCGGTCAATTAGGCACCGTCGACCGAACGCCGAAGTCATTCCTGTACACCGGATCGTCCAACACTGTCACCTAATACCCCGGTTCCCGTGTGGCGCTGTTCATCCTCACTGGACAAACGGTCATGCTTGGGACCAGATGCAACATTTCTATCTTAAAAGGTGCATTGATCTTCAAACGTTTGACAAGCACCGGCTACATACTTGAATATTTTTCTGGATTTGGCTCTCTGTGACCGCTCGATGGGGTGCGGGTGCGTTTGTTGTCATTGATGCCTCACACAGCACGCGGTCATTATTTATTTTTTCAGGATGGACGGGGTGCGAGGTGGTCGATCGGTTGGCGTTGTTGTCGCTCCTCATGACCGCATACCGGACGCTACATTCGCAAGGTTGTATCACAATGACGGCTCAGGCGGACAAGCTCAACACGGAGACGGGCTATATTCTGGAGAGTTGTGTGATCGAGAATTACAGACGGCAAGTGGCAAATGCGGTCGTGACCGGCTACGAGGGGTGGCGTCGACTGCTGGACATGACGCTCATGAAATGCGTCCACCGATTGGACTGCCGCACGACCGACGGGAGAACATGTTGTTCGACCTGTTGCATGTATTACCTGGCATCGTGCGCTCCGACGTTCAACAAGGGATGACCGTCTTTTTGTCCAAGGCCATTCTATCTACGATCACGAAAATGCGTGAAGACCGACGACATCAAGTCATGCTTGCGAGTCACGCGCATGTTGTTGGCTTCGTTGGTGCGGTATGGCGTCTTGCCGAATTTCGTGAGGGGTCGATGGAGGTGGAGATGTATTTGCAGTGTGTATTGAAGCCTGATCCGGGTGCGTCAAGTCGTTTTGAATCTGGTCGCATATGTGGACTAACGGATTACCCAGACGACTTGAACTCGTTGTACATGTACGAATCCAAGACGTCCTTGTTTGCATGGATGGTGCAGATGCGATTGGGTGCGGAGCGATTGCTGGAGGTGCAGATCTTGCCGGTCTTGTTACAATGCGAGTGTTTAGATATGCGGCCAGAATGGGACCAGTCGTTTATGGGTGCGTTTGTCGTCGTCGTCGGCTCCGCTATGGCTCACGCATTCGTAGACCGAGATTCATCGACAGCGAAGAGGTGGCATTGTCATATACTGAAGAGATTCATTCGTTTCTTCCTAAATCACAGCTACCAAGTTGGTTTATTTTTTTTACCACTTGCCGGTCCAGCTGACGTGATGACAGTCGACGATGAATACCGGTTTCGGCGGTGATCACAGTGCGATTATATGATTGGCTGTGCGGTGTAACGGCCGATGGAGCCAGTCTGTCCGGCCCCCTGAGATGGCAGAGGCCGAGATCGCGGTCCCACGCAAGCATGTTCGATGTGCACGGTTGGTATCCGGCCCGTCGCACTCATACACTCGTCGATCCTGGCCCTTATCCTACTACCCGGCCACATACTCACATTGACAAAGAAGTTGACGCCCTTGCTTCCACCCACTGCCAATACTCCCGGCTTTATCAGGCATTGGCCCGTCGCCTCCAAAGCCTGTGTTCGAGATCGCAGTGGCAAGCGTGTTTGCGCCCGGGCAACAATTCGAGACCAGGTTTGATGTATCAGTGCGCCAACAGGAGCTGTTGCTCAAGCGAGCGGTGATCGAGTACCTCACGCTCGTTTCATTACCCACCCTGTCGCGTGCCCGGAGTCAACCCCCGTCTCACATTCCCCCAACTCCCGGTGAGTACTGACAACCGCCTCCTTTGGCAAACTTGCATAAAATTCCTTCCCAGGCACCTTCAACCAAGCTCATTTCATTACCTCTCCCTCGGCATGCCTGGAGTACTACCTGTTATGTACGTATGTAGTCATAATCAATATGTTCTCTATGGTGTCAAAAGGGACAAGGCATATCCTATATAGTACGGGTAAATACTTGTCTATGCTATGTAGTGTTCTGTAGCTAGACTGGTAACCTATTTTCTACCAAGTACTCTGTAGACTGCAGAGTAACTTGGGTTACTAGTACACTACAGGCACACTTTTTTTTTTTACAGATGCGAGCTCGAGCAATGTGACTAAGTGAGAAGTCTCTGTGAGCCTGCAGGTGACAGTGAGTCCTCATCACTGTCATCAGCCATTGCATCTCCATCATCATCATCATGGAGGTGTTCCCTAAATGTATAGCCAACTGTTACAGCTGGCCTGGGTAAGGTCAGATGTAGACTTGGAGGTGTAGGCAAAGACTAAGGATAGAGGACTAGTTGAGCAAGCATAACACCTGGCGAGACTCTAAGACTAAGGGCTAAGGGTCACACCCGAGAGGGCAGAGGACTAGAGAGGACGAAGGGGCTTGAGGGTGCAGAGAACTCAGGTGATATTCCAAGTAGCTCTAGCTTAGGGTTTACAAAAGCGACAAGACTATGTTTAAGTACTATGAGCATGGAACACGATAGAATCACAAGGAAGGGATGTATCATCCGCAGTATGGATGAGTAAGAAGCTGCACCGGAGGATTAATCATACAGTGATCAAAGATGATGAAGCAAAGACGAGGCTATGACAAAGCCATGAGTCAGAGAATCGGAACAAAGATAGAAAAGACTCAGAACAGAGATAGGGAATACAAGGAACAATGATAGGAGGAAAGTGGATCATCAGCGATGTGGAATGAGACATGAAATCGCTCGAGATCTATGGTACAGGGTGAAGACTAGGTAAAGGTGATAGGTGAAGGAAAAAGAGAGAGAGAAAAGACATAGTGAGAACTCAGGAGACAATCGTAACATTATCCCCCTCGTAGCCTTGGAGTCACCAACCCAAGCTCTAATAATCTTGTCCCGTCCAGGGATGCTCATCACAGGTGTTAGTGTCTGCTGCGCTATTGTAGGTATCCTCTTGATCATAATCATATCCTGGGGATGGAGGACAATCATTGAGGGTAGGGAAAGAAGGAGGAGGGTGAGTGCAACGAGATGAGGTTGATCCTTGAGGGGGACGAAAGGGTCTAGCACGACCGCAGCCGGAATGAGTGGAACTGTTACGACTTGCTCTTTTCTTTCTCTTCTTGTCTTCGATTCTCTCTTGGACTACCAGTCGCTGTGTTCGACTCTTGACGCCGACCTTTCTTTTCTCCTATGCTGACTCATACCCTTTTACTCACCATCCGTTCCTATTGCACTTGTCATGTCAGCATTTCCTTCCATCAGATTCCTCTTACTTCTATATGACTCATCTTGTACTGCGGATTACCAACCGCCCTTCTATGACCTTCTATGACCTTCCTTTCCTTATACTATATAAACCTGACTCCCTTGTCATTGTACACAAAGCTAGATCTGCATTGTAACTACCTACTTGCAATCCAGCCCCTTCGTCCTTCTCTTCAGTGAGATCCCTTTCGATAAGTCCTCGTTGTACTTCTGAGTCGATGCTCCCTTGTACATCTTCGAGTTAGTCACTCTTCATTAGATTGAGTGCATCTTCGTCGTCGTCTGCCAACGACTCCTTGTACCCTCTCCATTCGTGAGAAGCCACCTAGTACCCTTCATCCCTTGACCACAAGGCCTACGCTCGTCTCTACCCGAGCCAAGTATAACAGGAATGATAGGAGGAGCGGGAAGAGGACGAGGATGAGGAAGGGGGAGAAGGTTGTGGAGCACGTCGCCTAAGGGGACAATTTCCCTGAGGATGTCCAGGAGCTCGTTTGAGGCAAAGAGGGCACTCATGGTGTGGGCAGTCAATGTGAATGTGGCTGAGGCGCCTGCAAGTGAAACACGCCAAGTTTGGGTATAACCTATGGGTGCGGTCGACAGGAAGGTCGAGTTTTTTGGCGAGTCTAGCCTCTGCTGAGTTCATGGCTGCATCTTCACAAGCAGTTAGGGGGAGGGAGGATGCGGAAGGGGTCGATGTGGTGGAAGGAGAAAGAGGGGGGGAATGATAAGCAGGGTCGGTGTTCTCCAGATGTTCTTCATCATCATCGGTCACAAGAACTGAGTTATGGACCACTTCGATTGCATCCACTGCTGCCTCTATCTCTTTGACACCTAGAGGAGGAGATGGAGACAGGGAAGGAATGAGGGGGGGAAGAACTTCTGCTGGAAAAGGGAGAGTAGCCCAAGGGCTGACTGCTTTGACTTCTGCAGGGATGTGAACGTGGAGGGGAGGACGAGGGAGACCAGGAGGGGAAGAAGGGAAGGTGAGGGGGGGCGAGTAAATGGTCATTTCAGCCAGAAAGTGATCAAGGTCAGTGATGAACTCAGTCATCCCTAACTGGTGCATGGCAGAGAGGAGGTGTTTGTCAATTGCTCTGCGAGCTGAGTTGATTTGGGAAGACAGGAACACGGTGTGGCTGTCCGAAGAGCCTGAGCTGAGTAGTTCAGTGACAATAGGGCCTAGGCGAGAGGCATGGACAAATATGTTGTATAAGGAGAAAAGAGGGGAGTTGACATCAGTGTGATCATGAATGTCCCTGAAATAGCAGGCATCTTGCAAGTAGATTTGAAGTCGTCAAAGATCTTCTAACAACTGGTCATCCGTCCTCATTTTACTAGCGTAGATGGGGACATCGACAGTGGCAATATGGTAGACATTTGAGTGAGGTGGGAGGGGAGGGGAGTTGATACGCCAAGGGACAGCAGGTCCTTCATCGGGATTTTCTAGATTCTGGGTGATGAGGGAGGATGGAGGGGATTGGAGATCACTAGGACCCAGAGGTGTTCCACTCAGAGGGCTAGGGAGATGACCTTGAGCCAGAGGACTGGTAGGAGAAGAAGAACTACGCAATGAAGGGGGTGGTGAAAGAGAAATGGTAGATACCGAAGAAATTGAGTCGGAATGGACATAGCTAGACTTTTGTGTAGAGATAGGAAGGTGGGGTTTAGGACAAAGAGTTGTTTGAGGGGAAGGCGGCAGGGTGAAGCTTTTTATAAGCAAGGAGGATTGTTTTGGCATGTTTCAGTTCTCGTTCTGGAATCCAGGTATCTTCTTCGGCTGTATATCCTTTCCATTGGATCAGATAGGTGCGGTTGTTAAGGGGACCTCTATGGCATATGATCTGAAGTATTTTGAACTCCTCTTCACCCTTGATAAGGTCAGGGGGTGGAGCAGGGAAGTTTGGACCATGTACAGGGTTTTTGCGATAGGGCGATAAGAGGGAAGCATGAAACATGTTGTGGATGCTCCAGGTATTGGGAAGGCATAACTGATAAGTGATGGGGGATAGGACCTGAGTGATGGTAAAAGGTTTTTTGTGTTTTGGAGCAAACTTTCTGGAGGTGAGATTTCGTTTGAGGTTTTTGGCTTCAAGCCAGACTTTGTCTCCTTTCAAAAAGGGGACGAATCCTTTTCCATTTCTGGCAGACATGACTTGTCAGGCAAGCTCATGAGCTGCAAGTGCTTCGTCTCGAGCTGCTGAGAGGGTTTTGAGTCGGGATTTAATGGCAGGGAGATTGGTTTCAGCAATGACAGTGGGAAGGGGACGGGGTTCGAAACCCATCATGAGAAAGAAGGGGGATTTTTTGGTTACAGAATGAGGGCGATGATTGTGAGCGAACTCCCCTTGAGTGATCAGATCAGACCAAGTAGTGGGGTTATCTCTGCAAAGGATCTGAAGATAGGTCTCGACCTCTTGGTTGACACGTTCGGTTTCTCCATCAGTTTGGGGATGATAAGCGGTGGAGAGGGAGAGGTTGAATCTGAGGACCTTTCCGAGTTCTCTGGCAAGGAAGAGGCACATTGCGGGCCACAATCTGAGATAATTTTGTTGTACAGTCCAAAGTGTTTGTAGACTTTGTGAAAGAAAAGGGTTGCTATCCCTTCGGCGGTGATGGTTTTCTTTGTAGGACAGAGAATTACACCCTTTGTAAGCCGTGGTTGACCACGACCAATAAAGAGTCAAACCCAGAGGAAGAAGGGAGATCAGTGATAAGATCACAAGAGATCTGCTGGAAGGGGCGGGAGGTGGTGGATTTAATCGGGGTAAGAGGGGAAACAGTCAGGTGTGTGTTTGCCTTGCATTGTTGGCAAAGAGAGCAACCTTCTGAAGGCAATCTAAATCCTAACGGACTATGGCACCTTGACTCGAACTTAACTATGGGAAGGGGACTGTGTAGGATGGAGGGAATCCAACCAGAACAAGACTAGCTTGTTCGGTTGTTGCATTCAAGTATTTATACTACTGACATGTGTGCACAGACCAGCTTAGGGCAGGTCTGGATAAGCTATGCTAACTAATATAGTAACATGTCAACAAATGTCATGAAGATAAAGGTAAAGGTCACGTGATGATGACTAAGCAAGTCACATGATACAAAAAGTAAGAGAAAGTTGATGAGGTCGAAAAAGGTCACGTGATGATGACTAAGCAGGTCACATGACTGAATTTAGTACACATGTGTACTATAAAAATGAAGAAACGTAACATTACCCCCCTGCTAGGCTTGAGATACCAGATCAAGTGGAGGTAGAACCCGAGGTGAAATTAATGATAGGAGTCAAAAAGAGACTATCAAACAGGGCACGATTCATTTTTAGATGGCGGGAGCCGAAGGTTTCTTTTTGTGGAAGTCATTGATAGCTGCCTGAGCTTTCTTTAGTCTGGAGGCGGATTCCCAAGTTCTGTCACTGTCATCATATCCTTTCCAATGTATCAGATACTGGAATCCACGACCAATAGGGCGAGAATCGACAATGTAATCAACTTCAAACTCTTCAGTGCCTTCATCGTTGACAAGCACAGGTCCAGGATGAACGACTGGTTATCTGGGCAATGGTTCAATGTAGGGTTTGACTCGAGAGACATTGACGATGTGGCGAGCTTTCATGGATTTGGGGAATAGTAATCCCACACTATTGGTATGCACTTCTATGATTTGGTAAGGACTGATCCAGCATTCCGTTAATTTATGCTGGTGCTCATCAAGAGCGAGGTGTTCGGTACTGAGCCAAACAAGATTTCCAATTTTGTATTCCAGCGCTGCCGATCAATGTTTATCTGCCTGTAGTTTCATTCGTTCCCATGTTCGCTGAAGCGCGTCTTTAGCTTTTTCAAGATTGGCTTTCATGTCATTGGCAAACTCCTTAGCGGCCAGAGCTTTTACTGATGTCGGTTCAAAACTGAGACGAGGGGCGAATGTTTTGGTCAACTGAAAAGGGGTGAAGCCAGTTGCAGATGAGTGGGTGTTATTGAAATTAAACTGAGCGATGGCAAGCCATTTGACCCATTGGTCTTGTTTTTCTGCTGTGAAGAGACAGAGGTATTGATTAAGTTCGCGGTTAACGTGCTCCGTTTGTCCATCGGTTTGTGGATGCCGTAGACATCTTCTTTTCTATTTTTAGTAATTTGAGCAGATCTCAGGCCACCATCATTTGGCTGGCAAATTGGGGTCCGCGATCGGAAACGAGGAAATCAGGAAGTCCATGGTGCTTCCATATGTAATCTCTATAAAGTTCAGCGGTTCCTTGGATGTAATGGTTTTCGTGGTCCATATCAGAGTGACTTCTTTGGAGAAGCAATCTACCACTACTAACATGCTATCGAATCCATGGGAGGAAGAGAAGCCTGTAATGAAGTCGGCCGACACATCCTTCTAGGGTCCTTCAGGGACTTCTAAGGGTTGCAATTTTCCAGCTGGCGGAAGATTGGTATGTTTCATCCAAGCACATCATTCACACGATTTACAATATTCCTGTATGTCTTTCTGAGCTCCTGGCCAAGAATAATACCTTTTGAGAAAGTCTTGTGTCTTTTCAGCACCTTTGTGTCAGAATATGGGATGGTCGTGGAATTGTGTCATCACCTCTCTGTGGAGTGCTTTTGGAACCCAAAGTTTATCACTATAATAATATAATCCTTCATGGAGGATCAACCTGTCTGGAGATGTGCAACCAAAATGCGAGGATTTGATTTTGTTGAATAAGGTAATCTCTTCTAGAGATCTGATGCGAAATTCCGGTATGAACTTCATTTGTTTATTATTGTTCTCGATGCCAATCATGTGATCTTCTCTTCGAGAGAGGGCATCGGCTTCTCCCATCGAGGTACCGGGTTTATTTACGAGAGTGTAATCAAAGCACAACAGGTACTGGGCCCATCAGGCTTGTCGTCAGTTCAAATCTTGGCTTTTCATGAAGTACTGGAGATTCTTATGATCAGTCCAGATTTCGAAGTTATGTCTAGCTCCTTCTAGAAAATGTCTCCATTGCTCAAGCGCTAGGATGATCGCGAGCATTTCTTTGTCGGCAATTGGATAATTCCGTTGTTCAGGGGTCATGGAGTGTGACATATAAGCTACCGGATGCCATTTGTCATCTTTCAGGGAGGAGAGTACGGCTCCAGTGGCAAAATCTGATGTGTCGCATTCAACACAATAAGGAGTGGTGTTATCAGGGTATGCCAAGACTGGGGCAGTGGTAAATCTATTTTTAAGCATATCAAACACATCTTGTTGAGCCTTTTCCCATTTCCATGGTTGGTCCTTTTTGGTTAAGTTGTGTAAGGGTCTCACTTCCAGACTATAGTTGGTTATGAAGTGATGGTAGAAATTTGCTAAACCAAGGAAACTTCTTACGGCTTTTATGTTTGTGGGGACCGGCCACTTAGCAATGCCATTGAGTTTTTCCTGATTCATTGAAATTCCATCACAAGAGACGTCCATGCCTAGCATGTCAACTTTTTGTACTTCAAAGAAGCACTTTTCGGGTTTGACGAATAGGTCATTTTTGCGGAGTCTTTCCAAGACTTTCCTAACCATTTCCTGATGGTATTTCTTATCTCTATTTGTAAAGATCAAGAGATTGTTGATATAAATGATAACTATGTCATCCATGTCTGTGAAGATGTTGTTCATTATATTTTGGAACATAGCTGGGGAATTACACATCCCAAAATACATCACAGTTGGTTCATAGGCACCAAGATGACAGACGAAGGCTCCTTTCCATTCATCTCCTTCTTTGATTCTTACATTGTTGTAACCCCAACGGAGATCCATCTTGGTAAAGTATTTGCTTCCTTTTAGTTTATCGACGATCGAGCCAATGAGGGGAAGAGGGTAGTTGTTTTTGACAGTTCCCTTGTTTAGATATCTATAGTCCATAACCATTTGCTTTTTACCATCCTTTTGTTGAATGAGCACTATTAAGTAGCTCTCATACTTATTTAAATATATAAATAACGACTTATAGTTAGTAGATTACATAATCCTTACTTGTTATATATAAGATTCAGACCCAGCGTCTGAGTTTGAATAACATCTTGTTCTCTTACCACTACATTCCATATCACCTCAACGCTGACACCTGGTGAGTACCAGTAGTCCTCTACCTCGGTAGTCTACGGTTTCTACAGGTTATGAGCCCCACTCACACACCATGATGAGCACCCTATGGGCAGCACACATGAGTAGCTGGTTGGTAACCAGGCTTCAGCCTAGGAACATTGCGAACGCAGCACGTCGTAATGCACCTCTTAAATAAGAGTAGCAAATGAATGAGCGCGAACACCGTGGGACTGAACCCATGCTCGTACAGCACGCTAATGACATTGCTTACAGCTTATACACAATGTCTCCCAACACCAACGCGTCTTCTGGAATCCAGATCTTCACTGGATCCAACTGGGCCTCCTTCTGGCCCTCCATGTCGCCATACCTCAAGGCCACAGGTCATACCTGGGTTGTTGACATCGCTCAGCCCACTGCCCTCACTGGCACCTTCACTAAGGATGAACGTGACTTTTGGATCCAATGGACCAAGGCCAACGACACCATCCTCGGGTCAATCATGATCCACCTCTCAGAGGCCCTGAAGGCCAAGTACTCCACGACAATGACAGCCCTTGACCTCATCAAGGCCCTAAAGGACGAATACAACGTCCCCGGCATCATGGGAGCATACAAGCTCTTCAAAGACTTACTCGCTACGGAGATTCCCTCCTCATCTCATCCCACTCCCGCTCTACACAAGATAGAGACTCTCTTCACTAGCCTCGAGGAGGCATCATACACAATCGACAATAACGTGCAGGCCATGATGGTCTTCGCCAAGCTCCCTCCCACCATGGACTTTGTTGCTCAGATGATAGCCCAGACAAAGGACACAGCTGGCAAGATCACTCCTCCCACCGTCGCAAGCATCCACAGTCCTGCGGTCCTATCTTGGGACCAGTGCGCTATGCAGATTGGCAAGGGCAAACAGCCCGCCCATGCGAACAAGCTCTCGGCCATAAAGCCAAAGGGGTCGGACCCCAAGTTCCAACAACAGCAACAGCAACCTTCAGGGGAAGCTGGACCGTCTGGACTGGGCCCCGATGGCACACCATGGTGTACCTGCCAAGGTACCAAAGGTGGTCGTGGAAATGGTCGAGGGAACCACTCAGGTGGTAACCACTCCCACCACGATCATCAGATTGCCTCCACGGCCATCACGCCTCCCGTCGCCCTCACTCCTGCTGTCACCAACCCCCGCTCCTACGCCTCACAACCTGCCTCCTTCTACCAAGGAGAGCAAGGTCCTCCTGCATCAGTGAATTTGCATGGTTCTAAATCAAGCTATATGGCAGCTGAAATATGCTATTCTGTCTTATGAGGCTGAGCAGTTCATCAGGAAATTCACATATCACTTATTTCAACTTTGGCACACTTATGGTTTTTTTGCAAGCAAACCGAGTGAATAAGCATGTCCAAGTCATTCCAAGAAGGAAAGCAGGGAAGCAAAATTATTTGATCTGCATGATTCTGCCGCGCCACACCCGTAAGCAGGACAAGCATATGAAAACACACTCAAGCACACTCAAGCAGGTCAAGTGTATCAAATGTATTAAGCTCAAGTCTAAATAATATATATAATACAGTATTATTAATACCCCCTCACCGCAGAGATAGACAAGGGCATGGAAGCGGGCTACTGTAGCAGGGTCGAGAAGCCAACCATACAATAACTCTACTAATTTACCTCACCGCAGAGCAGGCAGTCTGTTCACCGCTCGCTGTCATCACCCCGAGTTGGAACACAGTGGGGCTTGAGAAGACGCGAGTTCCGAAGAGAAAATGGGCTCTGACAGTGAACCAGAAACATCTCTCTCTTTCCTTTCCCTTGGAGGATGCAGCGGGGGAATCAGTGTCAACTTTGTGACTATCGGACACGTGATGTGTCATGACCCCAAACTCATCGACGTCAAGATCGACGTGGTGCTTGTCTCGCTCTGGCAAGCGATCCATATGTTCAGGGACAGCTCCCTCGGTGGTTGGCCCGGACATTGTGTCTGCGCGAGAGCCTCCAGAGGAGCTTCTTTGCTCTGAGCATCTGTGTGGGTCGAGGTGGTAGGGTAAGGGAAGTGAGAGGACGCGATCTCAGGGACGGCTTTTGGAGAGACGAAAGAGTGCGGCAGAGATGGACGGGGAATTGGTATGGCATTCTGGCATTCTAGATCGGGTGCGGACACTAGTACCATTGGCGTTGGAGCTGGACGACGAGAAAGAGACTGGCCCATGGTGGCGTTCAAGGGAACAGCAGTGGGGAAGAGTGAGTCTGAGGATGCCGCGATGGTGTTCGGCGCTGTGGTTGACGACGACGAGAAGGACTGGGAGGAGGGTGACGAAACGACACATCCATATATGGGCAGTACACAGATTCCGACCACTTGTAAATCAGTGTATACGTGGCTGCACAAATGTCAAATTCCGTGAACCTGTCATACGAAATCTCCACCACATTCTGTGGGTTTCAATCACCTGCTGCGATCCATTGGCGTGCCTGCGAACCCCAACATGTGGGTACGGCGTCTCTTAGAGCAACTCCCCACAGAACATACCTGCACAACAAATCTTTGGGTCAACGCTCCAATAGCACTGCGCAAGGCTATTTGCATGTGGGGCGGTTGGAGCTGGCAGTGCGTAAAGTATGCTGCGAGCTCCAACTGTTGACGGACATTGTCTGGCTCGTCTTGAAGAATGCATCCTTGCTCTAGTTCGATCGAGACACCCAAAGCTCATTTTCGCTTACACCAGGAGTCGCATCCGCCACTTTGTCTTCGTCATCACCGACAGCATCCTCAAACTCCTCTTCCATGCAACTTTCACCGTCATCGGCAACGTCAGCATCAAGATCCCACCCAGCCTCTTCAGCATCGACCTCAGGAACCTCTTCTTCCTTTGCCCAGTCATTGAGTGCAGACGAGGCAGCGGTAGCAGATGTATCAATCCCATTGAGGCGAGGAATTTCACCATCACCATCCAGGTTTCCGTTTGCAAGTGCACGGTCCCAAAAGCTCTCACTGATCGAGATCGATGGCCAGTTGAAGTTTGTAGTGGAGGTGACAATAGGTGGTGGTTGGAGTGTCAATTGACCGAATGAAGGGGCGTCGACGATATCTGCCTCGCTCGAACCAGCTGCTTCGAGGATTTCGGCTGCCTTGGAGTCCAGGCCGTTTGTTTTCGCGGTCAAGTAGGCAAGTGGGTCTATATTCTAGGTCAGTAGATGCGCATATATGATCAAAACGAACACATACAAAGTGCCTGTTGTGCCAAGTGCTCCCAACACTCTGGTCGATCGTTTGTTTTTGCAGTCTCCAAAGCCACGTCCAGGTTCCCACATTCGATGGCAAGGTGGTCAACGCCTGTATGATATGAAGCATTTCTTCATAGTTGTTCCAGAGCAGGGCAAGCTTGAATCAATATTCTGTAGGGTTGAATGTGATTGTTTGAGGACGAGCGGAATGGTCCAAACAGTGCGCGGTTGTGCCCTTGATGCACATCAGGTAAACCGGATTGTCAAGTGTGCAGATCACCCCGTTATCGCTTCATTGACGGAAGAGAGACAAAATCAGCATCCATGTATGACGACACAATAGCGGGACGTCCGACATACCCTTGCGGAAGGCAGTATTTTATGTGATTGAGAGTAGAATAGATGAAGATGCCTGCATCATCCCAAGCTCCAGATTTGATCTGAATCGTTTTGTGAATCAGGCTACTTTGAGAAAGGTGTTATTGGTGATGGTGATTGCTGGTCGTTCACCTATGAGTGCGCATAAACTGAGTTAGAGTGGAACAGGAAAGCAGCAGAGGGCAAGTACCAAAGCAAGATGGATACACGAGCGTCGCGAGATGTGCACACCACTCATATGAGCGGCATGACCATTCGCCTCAAGCATTCTTGCGGTCTTGCGTCAGTGTCTTGTCGCTGCCATTGAGGATTGGAGTGTGCATGAACTGAGTTGGAGTGGGACAGGAAAGCGGCAGAGGGCAAGTACCAAAGCAAGATGGGTACGCAAGCATCGCGAGACGTGCAGACCATACACTTAGCACGTCGTAGTGGTACTCACATTCGGCGGTCACAGAATGTCACAAATAGTCACACATGGTCACACCACTAGAAAATCACTGCGCTGACCGGCAAGTGACACCCGAGTGACAAAAAGTGTGACTATGGTACAGCACATTCGTATCTCACTCATTTCTCCTTCGATTGAGCTGGTTCAAACTTGCAAACCTCCAGAATACATATTAGATGCATTGTAGATGTTTGGTTAATGGAAATTTTGTATATTCTACGAATGTGTGACTGTGCTGTTGAATGTTGTAGAGAGTGACCGACAACGTTGAGCTCAGAATGAGACATGCAGTCTTACCGTAGAAAATCTTGTTGGTGTGGACCAGAGCCTTGATCCCTTTCACCATGGAGTTTGAGAGATCATGAACCTCGATGAGCTAATGAAATGGTAAGCATCCATGGGTTGGTTGTCACTGACTCCATTTACCTGTGTAATCTTATTCAAGGTGGCAAACCTGTTCCTAGCCATGAAAATCGCACTGTGGGCTGTACCATGTTTACCATCCGTGGACAAGTCGTCGACCTCTCCATTGGTCTGCGTGGGGAATGAAGATACCTCGTACAAGCCATTGTCCGAAGAGATTGTCGTGAAGATGGCACGTTTGGCAGGGTGGTTGTAGCTGAGGATGTGGGGACGGACGTAAGGACTTCCGAATTTGCGGAAGGCCAATATTGGAGCCGGTATCGAGGTCGTATGTTTTATCCTGGATGTAATACAGTGAGTTGGCATGGACCGCAAAGGCAGGCCTTTCGTGCTCGAGTTTGAACACGATTATTCTGGCTGGCCACACAACTGCACCTATAGAAGGAAAGGATAATTAGAGCCAAGGGGTCAGGCGAGCAGTTGGATGGAAAAGAGGAGGAGACTCACCTTGACAAGGAGGTTATGGAGATTTCAATGCCAACTCAGGTTCTCGAGACAATTGAGGTAGCTGGCCACATTGGTACAGACCTGCACTGGATGAAAAAAGGGGCGATTGGGGAAGTGGGTCAAGGAATGTACCTTCCATGTCTTTGTGGATGACTCGGAGTCGCCTAGGTTGTTGAATGCGACAAAGGGTTCGTTACTCTTGTTGTGGCGTGAGTAGGCAATGGCATGGGTATACCCCTGGGTGTCATTGGTTGTACCCGTACTGAACCTGCCGACTACCCATACCCGTTTCCAAGGGTTCGGGTTGTCGTCGGGGATCACGAACAGATACCCGCAACGACACCCGTCGCGGGTACAACCCCGGGGTCTTCGAGTCATATTCGGTATGACAATATCACATGGTACACAGTATCGACTCCTATTCTACTGCACTGATTGCATCCCACCCCTCGACAAGCTCTGGTTCCTCTCCAGCCACATCAGGGAGCTTGGAGACCTTCTCCACATCCTCAGATTTCACTAAGTGTAGTGCGCTCCAATGCCCAAGGCAAAGGAGCGTGCGGGTCGACTGTGTCGACAAGCGAGAGCGGACATGCAACAGGACGAGGCAGCCACGGCTGAACAGCCGCTCGATATCAACAGACATAGCTAGAATACTTTATTAGCCATGCAAGAATGAAAAGAATGAAAAATAGACATACCGGACACTATCAAAAAGTCCAAAGCCATCCAAGACAGACGCGGATATGCCGTGCGCCGCTCATACCACCAAGCAATCAGGTCCGCAACATTCTCAACATCCATGCCAAGGTAACGATCAATTTCAGAGCAGTCATCTTTGATCTTGGGTCCTAACACAGCCAAGCTGTCAAAAATGTTGGTAAACTACAATGCAAGATTAGTCGTGCAATGTGTACGGTACATAGATTAAAACTTGAATACTACTCACCGTGACCTTCGACTGCTCATTGTCGTTGTCTCCGTCATGGCTCTCTTCCGCTGCCAAATCTTCCGTCTCCGCAGGGGCATATTGTGTCTCGTAAGTATCTTGAAGCAATCTTTCGGCGTTATCCACCCAGTTATCTTGCCATTCCGCATTGCGGAAATAGGCTAACTTGTGTCGTGGGTGGAGAACTTCATCAGGTTAGTATAGGTAGTATAGCAGGTAGTACTATGTTCACTGACTCATAGCAATCCAGTATACTGCAGAGGCGTCTGTGAGTTCGTAATAGCGATTGAGTGTGCGCTTTGCGATACTGATTGCCTCTCAAATAGCTGGCATGAACTTCCTGTTGTGGGCCTGCGTCGCAAAGACTTGGTTGATGTGATCCATTGCAGGAATCACAGCAGTGAGGTTGGGAGTCCCCTGCGAGCAGAACAGCGTAGTGTCTTTGAGGAGCTGTCGCCGCGTGTGAGCGTGTAAGTGTTTGATTAGTCATTGTTGTTGTCATGGCGTTAACATGCACCTTGAGCACATCACGCAGCTGCTCGACGAGCTCCCACTCATTGTCACCCAACTCAAGCTTGCGCAGACCCAGGTCTCTGCGCTGGGTGACCTTCTCCACCGCCTCCCTATGTGTCAGGGCATAATTGAGCAAGTCAAAGGTAGAGTTCCATCTTGTGGCGACGTCCCACGGCATGATTGTGACCTTTTGTTGCAGCTCTTTCAAGGTTGCCCACCATGCTGGCAGAGCAATTGTTGATGAATTGACGATCTTGTGTGCAAGTTTGCGAAGCTGATGGATGAAGTGAGTGCCACGGTCATCGGTGAGTCTGAGTCTATTGAAATCTACCTTCACAAGTGCTAATTTGAGTGGCAAGATGGCTTCTTCAAGGGTAGCGCACTCCTCCTCCATCAAGAACTCGGCTTCATCAATCAAACCTTCATCACCATCATCAATCTCAACCTCGTCGACTTCACTTGGAACATTGGTGATCTCCGCTGCATCATCGCCATCGTCGTCCATCAACCCGGTAAGTTCATATGTCTCCTCCTCTACTGCTTTATCAAACTCCTTCTTAGTCATTTCAAACTGGCTCATCAACGACTTGGCTACAAGGTTGATGACATGGAGAAAGCATCGGATGTGGGTCTTAGCGCCTCCAAATGCTTCGTTGTCTGCTGCGAGTGCCTCGATCATCGCGTCGTTATTCGAGGCATTGTCGCAGGTGATACTCAAGATCTAGTAAAACGGGTCAGTGCCAGGTGAGTCTCCATTCAACACCACGCGCATACCTTGTCTTGAATTTTAAAATTGATCAGCACTTGTGCGAACACACTAGCAAGCTCAATGCCCGTATGTGACTGTCTTGCTTTAGTCATGTCCATGATCGCAGGTGAGTGTGCGCGCGTACCTTTGGAACTTCGACGACGACTAACAGGAATGACAGTGGCTCTCCTTTTTGCTCTAAGTGCACACAGAACACCACATATGATCGGTGGGTCGGGGCAGTCCAAGCATCCATGGTAAAGTTGAGTTGCCCCTCGTAAGCCTGGGGCATACCAATGACCAACGTTTCATTTCAAAAATACACGGACTAACCTGCAACATTTTAGCAATGCGCTGCCGCGTTCGAACGAAGACTTGTTTCACATCGCGCGAAACTGTTTCAGCGGAAGGTATGTAGTATTTGGGTCTTCCCATCTTCATTAGGGACCGAAATCCCCTGTCGTTAATGATTTTAAACGGACGCAGGTCTTCTGCAACCCAACACACAATTTCGGCTCTAGAGCCTGCGTTACCAACACGTCCTCAAGTCTAATGACCTCACGCTCACCTCGTTTTGGAGTGCGTGTGTTGCCGGGTACTGTAAGTGACCTTGCCATTTCCTTTTCGCTCAAATGCAGCAGTGATTGACCCGGTTCGTAAGATACTCGGGATGATTTTGCCGTGCACTTCACTGATGTCCTTGGCGCCATTGGCCGTCTTCAAGACCTCGTCCCCCCAGCACAGCTTGACATGCTTGTGCATGTTACCAGTGGACTGCTTGTCCTTTGTATCAAGAAATCGCCGGACCGTGGATGTACACCCTTTTCCAAGACACTTGAAGACGTGCACGCGCCTGCCATCCACCGTCTGGATCATCGGTGTGGGATCAAAAAAGGCATAGACCAGTGAGACCCAGTCTTTTTGCAGTTGTATTGAACATGTTTGATCAGAACATCGCGCAGCAAGAAAAGTGTCAAGCCAGTGGTACCTAGCTCCGCCTGAGGGGTCTCTTTTAGTTGAGGAGGCTCGATCTCCTCAATGCTGATGTCCGTGTCATCGTTTCCAACCACATCCGGGCCGTCCGAGTTGTCGGACCGTAAGATCACTCGGTTGCTCGTCAAAGCCGTGCATTTCCATTTTTTGGAATTGGAACTCGAGTGCGCAGCTGACTACGAGCTGGTTGTTTCTTTTTTTCTTCACAGGCTGCGTGGTAGCGATCACGGTGGAAGGGGGGGGGCTCTCACCCCCTTTACGCTTTCTGACAGTCCCTGAGGCCCTGTTCTCCATTGGTGGCCAGTGCTATGGCCCTTTCTGTGGGTTTGGTAATGCGCTTTGCGGATTCGGTCTGCATCGAGATCTGGGTGAGAGTGCGGGATGGGAATTGGATGACGTGATGATATGTGAATCTTAGATAAAGTTCTGTCAAGTAGAGTTCAGACAAATTAGACATATTCGTCAAAACCCGTGACGAGGGTCCGGGTCCGGTAAGGGTGTGGCCCGGGCTGACCCGTACCCGACCTGCATGACACTCGTAACGCACACCCGAGCAGGTACACCCCACCCGTGCCATTGCCTAGGCGTGAGTAGATTAAAGGAAGACGTTGGTGTCCCGCTTGTTCCAGGTCATCGCGAGAGGGCTTTTGCCTGAACGGGTCTTCCAAGTCATGAGGGGAGTAGAGCTTGTGTCAGCCTGCAAGTCGGACAGGCGATTATGTCCGTGGTGAAGGGGTATAGGTGGTGCACTGGAAGTGGAGCGGAGAATGGAGGGAAAGCGGCTGAATTCACCTGAACGGGAACGGAACCGGGGTCTTCTGAGTCATGGAGAAGTTGGCGACGGAAGGAAGGGCCTTCGCCCTGAGCAGGGTTGGGGTCGACAGAGGGAGTAGTGAGCTGCACGGCAGCTTGGCGTTGTGTTGCGAGGAGATACAGAGATATTCTGCGGTTGTAGTGGTGATGAGTAGAATGGCCGCTAACTTTGGCAAAAGGATACCCACCGAATGAATGCTATGAGGCAATTTCAAACATGTGATGATCTGCATACTTATTGATGTAGTAAGCACGGAAGGAGTTGTAGAAATTGTCAGCTTGGATTTCCGGGGAGATTGGACGGTTGCCATAGACAGGGATGAGGTGGGCTGCACGATACAAGGTGTCGAGGTGTATGATGGTGAGGTCAGGTTGTCGTCGAGTGTTGAAGGCTGGTCGAGCAACCCACATGCCTGTATCTTCATTGGCTTCATTAGAGACTTTGTATTTGCGCACCACTGCACAAGGATACTCCTCAGTGTGAAACCTGAACGTAAAAAAGGCGAGAATGTGAATGACATCATTCAGTTCGCGCATGCCAAGCTCCCCACTGGGGCGCGAATGTACAAAAGCACAGTCACGCCTTGAGCCGCCGTTCCTCCAAGAAGGACATGAACAGATGATTTCCTGTTTCATTCCTCCAATACCACTGAGATCACTTGGGGCGTAAAAGATTGCAGTCACAGAATTGTATACCCAAACCCTCCCATCAAAGAATGGACACTCATTCAAGGGAACATCATCTGGGTCCCGAGGATCATCGTGATGAGTGACCTGAAAGAGAAACCACTGGAGCAAATCACAGAGCCGTGGTATCTCAAGCTCAAGACTCAATTCAGCAACAGAACGTGCACGCTTCCGTTCTGTGTCCAAGAAGTAGTTAGTCAACTTCAAGTCATGTCTACAATGTGGATAACTCGGACTTATGGAAAGACTGAGCCATCTTAACATATGCAACACAAGTAGGTATGTCAATGGGAGCGCTATCTCTGACACTGTCAGGGTCTTCAGTAGCTTCTGAGTTATTCTGTCCTGTTGCAACATCACCAGCATCGGTGTCGTGGTCGTCTCTTTGATTCGTGTTTGGTTCATTGGCTTGTACTACTAGATTGTAATTTTTAGCAGCAAAAGAGAGTAATCGAATAATATGAACCTAATGTTTGCATCACAAATGATATGCACGAACCTTCGAGCATCTTTCGTGTCTGAAAGTCAGTGCGACATTGAGCAAGCTTATCTATCCACTGGTTGGTTAGTAACATTTGCCCGAGTGCATTGTGCTGATTGGAACGGTGGTAGGGTTTTTTTTTCACAGCCTTGATGTGCTTGGATTTGGTAATCGATGAGCATAAGCCATTCGGAGCACCAAAAAGACATATCATGTCGGGGTAATGCTTCATCGAGTGTTGTCTAGGCAGTGAGAAGGTGTTCACGACATCACTGAAAACATTCCAGTATTCATGAAATCACTCAAGCGATTCTTGAATCATGGTGAGTGTAGTGTCCATTATGACATCACGTCTGACGAGATAGCAAAACTTGAGACAGGCACAGAATGTCCGAATCACGTCCTGGGGGAGATAACCTTCGATAGCAGGTAGATAAACCTGTGAATTCAAAATCATACGGTACATCACGTAGCATCACTTGCCATACTTACTTTCATCAGGGCTTTAGAGTCGTTGCCTGTCCACTGCTTGAAGTGATGGCCCTGTGGAAAACGCTGCAGTCCAGAAAAGGGGGCAATGACAGCAATCCTGAGGATACGTCAGTCGGTAGGCACAAAGTAGTTGTAGTTACATGCCTTTGGTCGATATCGTCAAGGATCGCATCAGCTTCTGCACCATGGGTGAATTTAACATAAACTTCAACCCAGTCAACAAGGTGATCTTTGAATGCTCCTTTAATAATCTGGTGAAGGAGGTCTGGTGAGATCAATTCATGAATGTTGGTGCAGGGAAAGTCGTTCGTGAACGGCTACATAAAACATCCAATAACAATCAATACGTAGCTAGGAATCCTTACCACCAGTTGACCAACTATGCTGTATTCATCCCATAGCTGTGCCAATGAAAACACACCCGCCTGAACTAATGTTTCTGTGTGATCACGGTGCCGGTAAAGTGCTTCCATGTCGAGCTCTTTCCTCGATGACATGCATCTATTTACCCATTAGTAGAATCACGAAACCTGAATACATTTAATGCAAACTCACTTTGGGCACCAACCACAAACAATGCACATTAATAAGACCTGTTCTTCGTAGTCAGCTATGTAGGGCCCCAAACCATATATAACTCTTCTGAAATGACCATCCCCAAAGCGCAAGACCTCGGGGGTAGTCATTCCTGGCTTCAGTGACTGCAGAATCGCCGCCAATGAGGAGTGATAGAGTTGGCGACGAAACATTCGGAATTTGCTCGTCTTCGCCTGCGTTTTTGTTGCTGGAAATTGGCTATAAACGAGAACCTAGGTATAAAAATATATGTACTTACTCTTCGGCATGGCCAAAAAGCCTATTAGTACCACCGCGTTCTTGTGCGCACGACGGAGCCTGTTGGAAATGTTACCGATTGACATGTAAAGTGGGTAAAAATTGTTCTGTCCGGTAGCGACAGAGACTGTTGTCTTGTCACTCCCGAGGATAATGGGCATGAATACGGAGCCATGGGTGTGAGCATCTCATGAGATAATGTCCTGCACGTAGTACTTGAGATACAATGAGCTTTTCGAATAGAAACGATAACACATACCGCTTGATTCCATGCCCAGTCTCCTGACATGAAATCGCACCAACGCCGCTCATTGGTGTCTGTAACGTACTCACGATATGGACTGTAGTTGAGTTCAGCAGCAAAGTCAGGATTTGCAACTAAGCTGTGCACGACTTCATGCGGGTCACGATAATAGATTTCGTACAGGTCGTCCATCCATGGAGGTACATCAGAAGGGGGGTGGGCACCAGTATACCTGACTGTAAAATTCCTCCACTTGATGTCGCCTAATTTGATGTCATTGATAGTTTTGTAGATATCATTGTGGCTATTGTACAAGGGATTCGCGCCAGAGTGAAGCAAAGACACTGCCCATATGTCCAGGATTGAGTCTATTTGAGCAGCTGGCATTTGTGAGCGCGAATACAGAAAGTCGGCGAGTTCAAACTCGAGCCGACTGTGAAAAGGATCCCAGTTATCTTTTGATTTCAGGGGAGCCTCGGACGGCAGGGTACCAGGAGGAAGGAAATTGGCTTCCTCATCGCAGGGATGCCCTATGTAATGTCTGATGAGACAAATATGACCAGGACTGCATAACCGACGTACCATTGAGAAGCAGGTGGTAGTTTCGAAACAGTTGGTTGTTTTGACCAACAAAAACATTGTGTTCGTCTTGCACAGGTGAGGAAGAGCGCACAACAGAGGAATTGGGCTGAGGCAAAGGAGAGTCAGAGTTCCCAAAGTCTTGATCCAGCGCCGGCTCATATGGACTCGGGGAGCGAGAGAGGACCGGATGGATGGCATTGGTATGCTGCGTTAAGCCGGACTTGTTTTTGAACCACCGTGGGCACTTCAAACATGCATAGTGTGCGTGGTTCATCTGAGGGGAAGTCGGAGGCATAGGTGAAGCAGAGTAATATTTAGCTTGAATACGGCCGAGTGTACAATGTCCCAAACAAACCCTCGGCAACACTTTAACCTTTCTTGCGCCACTTGCAATTTTCCACCTCAACTACTCAGATGTCCACAACAACCCCTGTACCAACCTCCACATGGAGGACACATCCATCGAATGTCGACAAGCACCTGGGCTTACCGGATGCACCAAAGAAGAAATGCACCCCGACCGAGAAACAAGTTGACAACCAATGGCTTGTAGATGCCCGTGCTGCAAAAGACGCAGCCATGGAGCGGGTCATTGAACAGGTTGGGGACATGGAGAATAGTATGGTGACTGACCACATCAGCAAAACAAGGGGAGGCTGGACAGTACTGGACAGTACTCCATAGCACTTATAGTACTCATAGTACTCATAGTAGTCATAGCGAGGGTCCATGTAGACAGTGCTTTCATAGTGTCTCATAGTGTCTCATAGTGTTGGTCATTCTCATAGTGTCTCATAGTGTCAGTGAATCT